>DF362091.1:3034-17646 GCA_000787875.1 Solanum virginianum
CAACTATGTAGGGCTTCTTCAAGAACCCTTAAAGTATCTTGCAGCTGCTTGGATGACTAGCAAAACGTTGAGAGATTTTTAGAGAGTAATCTGTTTTTTTTCCAAGTGTTCAAACTAATATGACTTATGGGAGCTGCTTTAACCCCTTTGCAAAGGGAAAGCTTGGCCGACTTACGAAGGAAATCTAAGCCTTACATAATGAGCTGGTGATGCAGCTGGTTTACCCATTTCACTTGGGCCCTATTGGGCTCCAAACAGATGGGCCTTTGATGCCCAATTGCAGATGTTTCTCTTCTTTTATGTTGGCCCAATTTGTCAAGTCTTGTAACATGTGGTTAGACCTTGGCTATTCTTCATATTGGGCTGAAAGTTTAGCCCATTTACAGTACTAAAAGATAGTCCAAAGATACACCCTTAACACAGATTCCATTTACAATTGGACTTGAGCAAATTCGACGTCGGGTCTCGTCCCTATTTAACTCGCAAATTCGAGCTAAGCAAGTAGCTCACTCATCTGCTAGCTTCCTAAGTCCTACAAGAACCTCAATTGTTTTCCTTTTCTTAGGGTCTTAGTCCCCTTAACTCGACGCAAAACATGTATACACACAACTTCCTTAAACTTTAGATACACAAGATGCCCTTTAACGCGAGATGCAAACACGATTAAAATTAGCACTAATTGAAAGTCCATATCATGTTTCATATGTGTAGTACAAATACTTATAGTGTTTGTGGGGTGTTACAGTAGCAAACTTTGATGTGAAGCTTGCCACTCAACCGATCCCCAAGAGGGAAAACTTTAAGTATCTAGGGTCCATGATCCAGAATAATGGTGATATCGATGATAATGTCACACATCATAATGGGGCAGCATGGACTAAATGGAGGCTTGCATCTAGAGTATTATGTGATAAAAAGATGCCACCTAAACTCAATCTCGTCCCTATTTAACTCGCAAATTCGAGCTAAGCAAGTAGCTCACTCATCTGCTAGCTTCCTAAGTCCTATAAGAACCTCAATTGTTTTCCTTTTCTTAGGGTCTTAGTCCTTTTAACTCGACGCAAAACATGTATACGTACAACTTCTTTAAGCTTTAGATACACAAGATGCCCTTAATAAGATGCATGTGGCAGAGATGAGGATGTTGTGATGGATGTGTGGTCACACCAAGAGTGATAAGGTTAGGAATGAGACTATTCAAGAGAAGCTAGAGGTGGCTCCGGTAGCCAATAAGATGAGGGAAGCGAGATTGTGATGGTTTGGACATGTGCAGAGAAGGAGTACCGATGCTCCTGTTAGGAGGTGCGAGAGGTTGGTTTTAGGAGCTACTCAGAGGGGTAGAGGTAGACCGAAGAAGTACTGAGAGGAGGTCAGACTGCGATGGTTTGGACATGTGCAGAGAAGGAGTATTGATGCTCCTGTTAGGAGGTGCGGGAGGTTGGTTTCAGGAACTACGCAGAGGGGTAGAGATAGACCGAAGAAGTACTGGGGGAAGATGATTAGACATGATATGGCAGAGCTTGATCTCACAGAGGACATGACCCTAGATAGGAAGAAGTGGAAGTTGCGAATTAGAGTAGTAGGCTAATTGGTAGGGTTAGGTAGTTGCATGGGTAGGTGGAGGACGTGTTTTCTTTTTCTGTATTCTCATTATCTGTCGGAAGAAGTAGAGGTTGCGAATTAGAGTAGTAGGCTAATTGGCAGGGTTAGGCGGATGCATGGGTTAGGTGGAGGACGTGTTTTCTTTTTTTGTGTTCTCGTTATCTGTCTTATATGTGATAGTTGTAGCATTATTTACATATTACCATGTGCTATTCATTACTCATCACTCTTTGTGTTCCCTTTCCTTTTCTTTTTGTCATATCTAGTCCTTTTTGCTTATGGGTTTTGAGATGAGGGTTCCCAGGAAACAACCTCTCTACATCAATGAGGTAGTGGTAAGGTCTGCGTACATTCTACCTTCCCCAGACCCCACTTATGGAATTACACTGGGTATGTTATTGTTTCAACTTTAGTCAATGTTTTTTTCCAATTTAGTCAACATTTTTTCAATTTAGTCAATACTTTCAAATTTACTCAAATTCTTTCAAGTTTAGTCAAGGTCTTTCAAATTTAGCCAATTTCTTTCAAATTTAGTCATATTCTTTCAAGTCTAGTCGAGTTCTTTCAAATTTAGTCAACATTTTAAAGTTTAGTCAATTCTTTCAAAGTTAATCAATTCTTTCATATTTGGTCACATTCTTTTAAATTTAGCCAATTCTTTCAAAATTAGTCAACTTTTAAACTAGTAAACTTTTTTAAAGTCAATCAAATCTTTTAAAAGTTAGTCAATTTCCTAATCATCGGTCGACCGCACGTTAGCGGCCATTTTGAGTGATTAAATTCTTCTTAAAGTGGAAATTGAACCCGAACCCTTCCTTTGGTATATTTAAAAAAGATTTTTCTGTTAGGTCTTTTTAAATGTTTATTAATTTCCTAATTATCCTTAAAATTAGGTGGCGACTCTTTCAAATTTCAGGAATTTGATTTGTACTTAAATTAATTGACTACGGAAGGAGATAAGAATGATATCATTGAAAAAAGTCTGAGTGGCTAGTTATATGTATGCAACTATAGCATAACAGAAGAGTTTAAAATATTCTTATGGGTAGTGATTCCTTGACTAAGTGGAGATATACGCTTATAGCCTAGTAGAGGAAATTGAGTCCCAAATTTAGAGAAAGGACCTTGAGAGATAAAGGGGAGATGACAAAGTGGTAAACCAGAGAAGATCTTGAGTCTTTGATAGTGATAGGCTAATCAAGATGAGATATCAACTATTTTCCATCTCATACAATCTTTACCCTTGAGTTAAGGTGGTACTCCATTCCATTCTGGTGTATGACTGTCGTACCTATGGCCTAGTCCCAAGCACATCATGTTATTCTTGTTCAAGCTGAGTTTTAAGGATGAGAAGCTAATTCATTCATTAATCTTGATCTTACCCCGTGAATCCAAGAGTTTCCAGTTCTATGCTGAATAATATATGATATGATTTTTACACTACGTATAGTTCTGTGAAGTCAGAGTAAATTTTGATAGACGAGGGAGATTTTACTTCATTATGAATGTCTTCAGATAAGATATTTTATAATTGAATCATGCTAATGATCTCCGTTCCAAACCATTTGAGTAATCCAACTTTCTAGTCTCGATAGAAGTATTGATGATAGTAGATGAGTTATAGGTGATGGCCTGATGGGAGAGAATGAGTGCTCCTTAATTGTGATAATGTAGTTGAGTTCCTATCTTATAGTTGATATCCCTTTTGAGCCTCTGCATACTTGAGTATGCAAGTTCTTGATAGTATTCATGCCTAATAATAATGTTGGAGATAAAGTGTAAACTTTAGATATTATGTTCGAAGTCTATTCTTCAGAATGAGTATTCGAGTATCTAAGTATTTGAGTTTTTCATGGTATTCGTGCTTATTTTGCATGGAGAGGTAGTAGTTTGGGGGTTTCATCAAAGGAGGAGATGATGAGTTTCTCCAGGTCCAAATAGTGATGCTGATAGTAGTAGACTGATGATGAGGGTAGATGAGAAGGAGTAAATGTATCCTTAATATGACATTGGTGTGGTAGTTGTCATGTAAGGATAGAGATAGTGAGGAGGGGAGAGAGGAGACATTATGATGTCCAATAGATAGGTAAGAGAGTAATAGTATGTCTTTGAGTGGGAACACATTAAATTATGGAGGTAGAAGTGTTAAGTAGGCTTGAAGATTCTATGACATAGTTGAAGTGGTTAGGGTCATAGGCTTGAATACATGGTTGTTATTATGTGAGTATTGATAATAGATGATTGAAGATTTCATGATGAGGGTTTCAAGTAAGGAGAAGGGGTAGTAGAGAGGACTAGGGATCTCTTAAGAAAAGTCCTTGTGGAAGTTTAGAGCTAAGTATTGAGGATTAATTTTGTAGGAATATGATCATCTTGCGAATATCACCTTGAGGCTTAGAAGTAGGCTTGAATGGAAGAGGAACAGGTGGTTAGATGGAAATTTGAGTAAAAGATATAAGCTTAAGTTAATGGAGTAGAGTGCCATGAAAGGGAGTATAATTGACATGGGGAGTTGAGCTCGAGAGTGTCCATAGAATCTTATGTATCGATAGTCCCATTCTCAATTAGAGTTGATAACCTCCTTCCTGAGTCTGAAAAATTGATTGACGAGTTGTTCGAATGATTCGAATTGCTCAAGTTTTGATGCCCCCTTTGTGCCTGCCGGTGAGGATGTCTAAGGTATAAAATGAGAACCTTATGGGATAGATTGTAGGATTGTGACTAACTTACGAGGTAGCACAAAGTAACCTTGAGTTAGGCTTGATTTTTGTAAGAGTATGCAGCAAAACTTAGGCCTTTGTGAGAGTTATAAGCTATAGTTGATGATGCGAGTTGGAGTATTTAAGTAATTAAGTTCTTGATGTGTATATTCCTGAGTCTGAATAGAGACTATTGAGATCGATGAGGAGTCGAGAGCTTAATTGATTGAGTGAGTATTGAGACGAGCTTCCGATTGTTATTTATGCCTTGATGTCCATCTTCACTCATCATTCGAGGATGAATGATCCAAAGGGGGATATACGTAACACCTATGAAATTTTTGAAATACCCCTAGAATGGAATCATGTGCATAACGCATCTTCTCAAGCTCTAATGGAAACTTTGAGATCGAATTTATGATCAGCACGAAAAATTAAGTGGAGAAATAATCTCGGTTGGATTTTAGAGCGACCAAGTCAAAAGATATTTTTTCATAATAAAAACAAAAATAGTGTTGATGTGCACCTAGGTGCGACCTGCCAGGGATGCGCACTTACACTTATGTTTTTTTTTTCATTTTTTGACATAAATTGGAAAGAATTGTTTTGAGAAAATTTGCAAAAATACACATGTCCGTGCCCTAGGCGCGATGCGAACGTGATGTCATGGAGTGAAATTTTTTATCTTTTTATGGGAAGAACCTTTTTGTCATTATGCAACCCCTCCCAAGTTCAATAAACGGGTATAAGGGCTTTTCTACATCAAGCCAAGTCTAAAGAATCTCTACCAACTATGTTTTCGTATGAGTAGATAGAAGGGTCAGCTTCAAATAATCATGTCTCCTAAAGTATAATTAATTACGTCACGTATAATATATCAAATTGAAGATAATTGAATTAGCTTTCAAATGCATCTAATTTTTCCTTAAGCAGAGTTCAGAGTAGAAAGCTATGCACATTTTAGTGAAGGAGTGCAGAGTTATCCGAAGGTCTGCGCCTAGAGCACGTCGCGGACATGACGCGGACCCTTAATGGATAATCTAATGAAATTGTTTTCTTTTAATTTTGAGGGTACTTTTATCCTAAAACCTTTGGGGGTCTATTTAAGGTCCTAAAAGGCATAAAACATCAATTTTCATAATTAAAAACTCCTTCCTTCACTCCTAAACATAAACACTCAAGAATCATCAAGAAAGTCATCAAGTTAGGATTAGCCTTCAAGATTCATCCTCAAGGTAAGTTATTGTTCATGACTTGTAGTCTATCCAACCGAAATTTCTTCATCTATTCATGACTCTCTAATAGAATCTTAAATCATAACCTAGGTTTTCAAGAAAACGAATTGCAGAATCCCAAGAAAGGATTTCTTAATTTTTCTTTTTCAAGAATGTAGTGTTCTTCACCAAGAACTTTAAAATTTTTAAGTCAAGAATTCAAGAATCAAGGAGAAGCCTTTTAGATTCTTCTTCTTCAAGAATTAGGGTTCTTCATCAAGAACCTAAATATTCTAAATCAAGAATTCAATAATCAAAGAGAGCTCTTCAAACAATGTCTTTCCAAGTTCTTCTACTCTAAAGGAACTACCAAGATCGATGATTTTCTCCAAGAAAGCTAGTATTCATTAAATTTTAATTGTAAATCAACTTTCCAGGTATGTAAGGCAAAAATAAAAGCATGAGATTGTTCTCTCATGTGTCCCATAGATGGTCATAGATGAGTTGAGAGTCCATGAGCCCTTATACATGATTTCTTGAAGTATTATCTTGATTAAATTCTTGAAAACTATATTACTTACATGTATTTTCATACATTGATGATCATCATGAACTAGTTTTCTTGAATTGAATATTTTTCATGAGATATTATATAATCCCTATATGTTAACTTTTGAAAATGTGCAAGAATGAACTTAGCAGATGAATCTAGAGCCTTGATGATATAATATACTTGTTATTGTGGTTCTGGTCCTGAGTTGAATGTATTGATGATGATGTTGATGGGATTGGTTGAGAGGAATATGCTTAAAGTCTTAAAGAGGTTGAATCTAATCTTAAAAGATCGTCCCTAATCTATTGAGTTGATGATAGATGAGATGTCTGATGTTCATTATCCAAAAGAGACTAAGTGATAAGAAATCTTGATGTTTGATGGCTTATGAACATGTTGATTCTTAGGAGGAGTACTGAGCATAGGATGTTTCCTCAGTCCCAAAAGAAGACTTGATAGATTTATGGATCCATTGACAGACTAGACTAGTCTTGTACCCCGGCAAGGTACTGGCGAATATGGCAAAGAGATCGCTTCGTTGTTTCATCACCGACTCATAGGTGATGGTTGTCAGTTGGAGAAACTCCTAGATAGGTTTCATCTTGATAGTACTCTGATGTTGATGTGATGGTATGAGTCTTGATTGATGTTGATGAGTCATTGTCTATTTTTTATTCTTACTTTAGATATACATTTGACTGATTATTAATTTTGATGTGATATTGTACTATATTATTCTAACTATTTTTGTTTTCATTCAGCTATTTTACATATTGTACATTTCACACACTAATGTCACTCTGGTGCTGCATCATTTTATGATGTAGATACACGGGATAGAGATCATCTGTAGGCGTATCATTGAGGATCTTTAGACGTTCAACGTATTGGTGAGCCTCCCCTACTCCAGGAGATTCATTACCTTATTTCATCTTTCTTTAGAGTTAGATTTGTTTAGCTTTATCTTGACTAAGGTAGCCATAGGTCTGTCATTGGTACCACCTGATAGTGATAGAGGCTTGATAGACTAGAGTCAAATGTTGATAGTAAGACTTGTTGAGCTAGTTTCTTCTACTAGCCCTTTTATTTATAATATTATTTTGTGACCAGATGAGATGTGCCCATTACCTTCTTTAGTCTTCCGTTGACTGTCTTAAGTTTATTGATTGAATGAATGTGATGAGGCCAAGTGGTTTGCTTAGGGACTAGAAATAATCTCAGAGTACCAGTTACGTCTAGGGTGCCCACCCGGGGCATGATATTAAGGCTAAACTAAAACATGAGAATGTTCTTATATGCCCCTATTGATGGTAATAGAGGAGTTGAGAGTCTATGAGTCTACATACAGGTTTCTTGAATACTTTCTTGAAAATTATATACATTACATGTACTTTTATATGTTGATGATGATCATAAACTTGATTTATTGATTGAATGTTTACACCAGTTATTTCCATAAAACCCTATATGATATTTTGTGAAAGCATACATGAATGAACCTAGAGATTGAGTTTAGAGCCTTGAATTGAGTATGTCGATTGTAATTATGATGTGAGTATGATGTTGAGTCAATAGAGCTTGATGATCCCATGAGTATTCATAAATGAATCCTATAGTTTTGTCTAATAGACTTCCTCTTAGTGATTGATCTGAGTCTTTGAGTCATTCAATAAGAACTGAGTTGATGAGTTGATTGAGATGATAGGTTGAAAGGTCCTATTATGTTGAGTTAATAAGATGATGAGAGTCTCTATGGGATTATTTGAGATAAATTAGAGCCTCCATGAGGCTAATTGAGATGATTGATTGAGATGAGGAGTTTCATGAGCACTGAGTCATGGAAGAAGTACCAAGCACCGAAATGAGTAAAAGTAAATCCAACTCACACTTATAAACTACGTTGCCAAGGGTAGGCGAGGATAGAACTATTAAATTGAGGTTCCTTTGAGTTAAAGTCCCTGAATGCAATAGAGGACTTGTTGAGGCTAGATCCCTAGTGGATCTAATTCGTTCTTTACTTAGAAAGTACGGAATGTCTGGGCTATATAGCCGAGATTATGGTATAATCACTAGCTCATTAGTAATTATTTTCAGACAAGAGAAACTCCTAGATAGGTTCCACACTAATAGTACTCTGAGTCAAGTTGAATTAAGTTCAATTAAGTTGAGTTTGAATTGATTGATGAGGTTGAATAGTTGATGAGTTACTTGTCTACTCTTTATTCTTGTTTTAGATGAGCATTTGACATTCTGATCGAGTATATTCTGAGTTGATGTTATTTCTATATGATTCTACCTACATCTGTTTCATTCAGCCATTTGACATACTCGTACATTTCATGTACTAATATCCCATTTGGACTGTATCATTTTATGATGCAGAGGCAGGTACTAGAGATAGTAAATAGGCACATCGTTAAGGATCTATCACAGTTAGCAGAGTTGGTGAGCCTCCTTTATTTCAATGGATCATTATTTTATTTTCATCCAGCTTATTAAAGTTAGACTTAAGTTAGCTTTACTTTCAGTTGAGCTACTCGTGAGTCTGTCATCAGCACCATTTGATAGTGATAGAGGCTTCATATACTAGAGTTAAGATATAGATGTTGAGATTCTATTAAGCTAGCTTCTTCAAGACTAGCCTATTTTATTTATATTATTTTGAGATTTAGATTGCCCATTTATCTTCTTGTAATCTTCCGCTGAGTTTCTGAGTAATGTTGAATGAATGGATGTGATGAGGCCAAGTGGTTCGCTTGGGGACTAGCAATAGTCTTTAAGTGTCGGCCACGTCTAGGTTACCCTCCCGAAGCATGGCAAACTTGGTATTATAGCACAGAGTTCAAGTGTCCTATGGAGTCTATGAAGCCATGTCTAGTAGAGTCTTGTTTAGGGGTGTATTGTGCACCATACTTCATAAGAAGGAGGCTATAGGACATTAGGAATGGTTACACTTCTTTTCATGATCTGATTCATATGATAGAGTTGATCTCTATGAAACTCTCTTCTAATTCGTGCTCTACGCATTGCAATATTGTGATCATGTCTCCCAGAAGAGCCCTCAGAGGTAGAGGGCATCCTGCTAGGCAAAATGTTAACCCAACCCAAGCCTCAGGGGCATGATGAGTCTGTAGATCCAGCTATCCCTGCTAAGCAGCCCCCACAAGCTGAGGTTTCTAATGATGACCTTTGCCAGGCTATCCAAACTCTAGCCTAAGATGTCACAGCACCTGCAGTGAGGCAGGGAGTGGGTAGATAGGATGCACAAGACACATCTAGAGTCCGAGAATTCTTGAGGATGAATCCGCTTGAATTCACAAGGTCTGGATCTAATGAGGATCCTGAGAACTACATAGAGGAGCTTTAGAAGGTATTTTAGGTGATGTATGTGGTTGATAGTGATAGCGTTGAACTGGTTGCCTACCAGCTCAAGGGTGTGTCCAGGCTATAGTTTGATAAATGGAAGAAGGGTAGAGGAGATGAAGCCCCATTTTGAGCTGTGTAGTGTTCGACGAAGCCTTCTTAGGGCATTTCTTTCTAAGAGAATGAAGGTAGGCCAAGGTAAAAGACTTTTTGAATCTGAAATAGGGCTTTATGACTGTGCAAGTGTATGGGCTTAAGTTCACCTAGCTATCTCACTATGCTTTGGATATGGTTGCTGACATGAGGGGGATAATGGAGATGTATGTTGATGGGCTGAACAAAGGGTCAAAGAAAGATGGAAGGGGAGCTATACTTATGAGAAATATGGACATCAGTAGGTTGATGACTTATGTGCAACAAGCTGATAAGGAGAGACAGCATGACAGAGAAGAGTTTAGAAATAAGAGAGCCAAAACATCCAGCTAGGAGGTTGGAAAGAGAGGGAATGGTAACATATTCTAGTCAGGGCAAGCACCATCATCTACTAGTGTACCTATGCCCAGAAATAGTAATGATCAATGGTCTTAGAATTTTGGAGCCCAAGGATCTCAGTCATACGCTTGTTGCTCAAAGTTCACAGGGTAAGCCACTATGTGGTAAGTCTCACAGATTATATTTGGGTAGATATCATGAGGGGAGTGAATCATGTTTCAAAGTATTGCCAAGTGGGTTACTTCTAGAGAGAGTGTCCAATGTGGGCTGATCGAGCTCAATCTTCAACACCAGCCCTACTAGCTAGAGAAAATCAAAAAGGTACTACATCAGGCGCAAGTGGAGCTACAAATCATTTGTATGCCATGGGTAATCGCTAAGATCAGGAGAACTAGTCTTTACTCTTGATTGTTATGTTTTGATGGATCCTGATGGCACATTGTCATATGTAGCTCCTTATGTGGCTAGTAGATTTGATAGAATTTCAGAGAGTCTTCTTAAACCCTTTGGTGTTTTAATTCCAATGGGTGAGTCTATTCAAGCTGAGAGAATCTATAGAGATTATGTAGCGTCCATCTATCATAAGGATACTCTTGTTGATTTGGTTGAGATAGAGATGATCAATTTTCATGTGATCCTTGGCATGGATTGGCTCCACGCATGTTATGCCTATATTGATTATAGAGCCGAACCGTGAAGTTCTAATTCCTGAATGAACTGGTTCTAGAGTGGAAGGGTGGTTCTATTGCACCTAAAGGAAATTTTATCTCCTACATTAGGACCAAAAAGTTAATTTCCAAAGCTTGTATATGTCACCTCATATGAGTTAAGTCTGATGATATTGAGTCCCCTACTCTAGAATCAGTCCCAATTATGAATGAGTTTCCTGAAATGTTTCCTGAGGATCTGCCTAGAGTCCCTCCTGAGAGGGAAATTGACTTTAGGATTGATATTCTTCCCCATACCTAGCCTATATCAATTCCAGCTTATATGATGGGCCCATCGAGTTGAAAGAGTTGAAAGAGCAGTTGAGATATTTGTTAGAGAAGGGCTTTATTAGGTCGAGTGTTTCTCCTTGGGGTGCTCCTGTCCTATTAGTGCGAAAGAAAGATGTGTCTCTTAGAATGTGTATTGATTATAGGCAACTGAACAAGGTCACGATAAAGAATAAATATCCTCTACCCAGGATAGATGATCTATTTGACAAACTTTAGGGTGCCTCTTGTTTCTCAAAGATAGACCTTATATCTGGCTACCATCAGTTGAAAGTGAGGGAATGTGATATTCCACAAACAACCTTTAGGTAGATATGGCCATTTTGAGTTATTGTTCATGTCCTTTGGGTTGACGAATGCACCTGCAGTCTTCATAGACATGATGAATAGGGTGTTCAGACTATATCTTGATATATTTACTGATCAAACATTCATAATTTACGAACGAACCAGACATTCTGGATTAACAATCTCGCCAACTCCGTAGATCTCAAAGGACTTAGTGATCATGCTCATTGACGATATTTTATTGTATTCGAGAGATAAGAAGGAGCATACCAATTACCTTAGAGTTGTCCTCTAGACTCTTAAAGACCATGAGTTATATGCAAAGTTCTCAAAATGTGAGTTTTGACTTAAGTTAGTGTCTTTCCTGGGCCATGTTATCTTCGGTGATGGTATTCGAGTAGATGCCCAAAAGATTGAAACAGTTAAGAACTGGTCCAGACCGACCTCCCCAATTAACATAAGAATTTATTGGGGTTGGCAGGCTATTACCGTAGATCTATTGATGGGTTTTTTTCCCCATCTGCACTATTGAGCAAATTGACTCAGAAGAAGCTCAAATTTTAGTGATCTGATGAATGTGAGAAGAGTTTTCAAGAGTCGAAGAGTAGACTAACTACTGCACCAATTCTAACCTTGCTCGATGGGATAGAAGACTTTGTGATATATTGTGATGCATCAAGTGTTAGATTGGGTTGTGTGCTGATGCAGAGGGGGAAAGTGATAGCCTATGCTTTTAGACAACTTAAGATTCATGAGAGGAACTATCTGACCCATGATCTCGAGTTTGCAGCGGTGGTGTTTGCACTTAAAATCTGGCGCCACTGCTTATATGGAGTGTATGTGAATGTGCTCATTGACCATAAGAGTTTGCAGTATGTCTTCAGTCAGAAAGAGCTCAACTTGCAGCAAAGGAGATGGTTGGAGTTGCTCAAGGATTATGACATGAGCATTCTCTACCACCTAGGTAAAGCTAACATTGTCATTGACACTCTTAGTAGGTTGTTAATGGGTAGTATGACCCATGTTGAGGAAGGAAAGGAGGAGTTAGTGAAGAAGTGCATCGATTGGCTCGATTAGGAGTACAACTTGAAAAGAATGATGATGGAGGAGTCAATGTTTAGAACGGGTCTGCTTCATTTTTAGTGGCAGAGGTGAGAGAAAAGAAGGATTGAGATCTTTTCATACTTCAATTGAAAGAGGCTGTCCACAAACAGAAAGTGATGGTCTTCTCCAAAGAGGGAGATGGAGTGTTGAGATACCAGAGTAGATTGTGCATTCCAGATATTAATGGTGTTCGAGATAGAATCATGCTGAAGCCCATAGCTCTAGATATTCCATTCATCTTTGCTCTACCAAGATGTACCACAACTTGAGGAAAGTCTGTTGGTGGAGTGGAATGAAGAGGGATATTGGTGAGTTTGTGTCTAAGTACCTAAATTGCCAACAAGTTAAATTTGAGCATCAAAGGTCATGTGGGTTGGCACAGAACTTTGAGATTCCTGAGTGCAAGTGGGAGATGATCAACATGGACTTCATTACCGATCTACTGAGGTCTTGAAAGCAACATGATTCGATATGGGTGATTGTTGATAAGATGACCAAATTAGCTCACTTCTTAGCAGTTAAGACAACTAACACTCTAGAAGAGTATGCCAAGTTGTACATCCGTGAGATTGTGAGGTTGCACGGAGTTCCCTTGTCCATCATATCAGACAGAGGAGCTTAATTCACCTCCCAGTTTTGGAGATCTTTTCGAAAGGAATTTAGGTACTAAAGTGAATCTGAGTACTGTCATTCATCCTCAAATAGATGGTCAGGCAGAGTGCACAATTTAGATATTATAGGACATATTAAGAGCCTATGTCCTTGACTTTAAAGGAAATTGGCATGACCACTTACTATTGATTGAATTTGCATATAAAAATAGTTATCATGCGAGGATTCAAATGGCTCCCTATGAAGCCTTGTATGGGAGGAGATGTAGATGGCCAATTGGGACGTTTGAGGTTAGAGAAGCCAAGTTGTTTGGACCTAATCTTGTCCACCAGTTAATGGAGAAGGTAAAAGTCATTAAAGAGAGGTTAAAGATTGCACAGAGTCGCTAGAAATCCTACACCAATGTAAGGAGAAGAGACTTAGAGTTCTAGGTGAATGATTAGGTGTACTTGAAAGTGTCACCCATGAAGGGTATCATG
The DNA here is from genome assembly GCA_000787875.1 of Solanum virginianum. NCBI lineage: Eukaryota > Viridiplantae > Streptophyta > Magnoliopsida > Solanales > Solanaceae > Solanum > Solanum virginianum. Next base: position 16,436 of record DF362091.1, read on the forward strand.
AGATTTGGGAAGAAGGGGAAATTGAGTCCTCGCTATATTGGCCCCTATCAAATTTTGAAGAGGACTGGGAAGGTTTCCTATGAGTTAGAGTTGTCTTTTGAGCTAGACGCAATTCATCCAGTGTTCTACGTCTCGATGTTGAAGAAATGCTTGGGAGATCATTCATTGGTGATCCCTATTGAGAGCATTGGAGTAAAGGATAGCTTGTCCTATGAGAAGATCCTGGTCTAAATCCTTGACCGGCATATTCGCAAGTTGAGAACTAAAGAGATTACCTTAGTCAAAGTCCTATGGAGAAATCAATTCATTGAAGAAGTCACATAGGAAGCTGAGGAAGAGATGAGAGCTAAATATCCACATCAATTCATGCCTGATGATGAGAATGTTAAAGGCAAATATCCTTACCCTCAACTTAAATTGATTTGTCTATTGCTGAGTTAATGTATCTATTCCCGAGTCCTCATAGAGATTGTTAATGTTGATGAGGAGTCAAGAGTTTAATTGATTAAGTGAGTATTAAGAGGAGTCATGATTATTATTCGTGCTTTGATGTCTATCCTTACTCATCATTCGAGGAAGAATAATTCCAAAGGGGAGATAATGTAACACTTTGTAAATTACCAAAATACTCCTAGAGGAGAGATGTGTACATTGCATTTTCCATGCTCTGGTAGTAAATCCGAGGCTATATATGCGATTAGCATGAAAAATTGAGCGAGAAAATGGTCTCAGTTGATTTCTAGAGCAATCGAATCAAAAGATAATTTTTTAATATGAAAACAATTTCTAGAATAAATGCGCGATAGGTGTGCGACCCGCACTTGATGTGGACTTACACTTAAAATTGGTCCCAATATTTTCTATGGGTTTAGAATACTTGATTAGAGAATTTTTGGCAAAAGTCATCTCAAAACCACCCAGTCCGCATTGCAAACTAGGCTACCCTAGGCGAACCTTTTTTTTCAATTTCATGAGGGGCATTCTAGACCTTTTCCAACCCCTCGTAAACTTAAAACATGATCTAAATGGGTCATTTTTAACGTAAAAGGGGTTTTAATCCTCATTTCTAAAACTTTCTAAGTTCTTGAAAAAGACTAGGGTTAAAGAGAAGAGAAAAGGGGTGACACATTAAGGGGTTTGACGAGAGTTCTTCGAGGTTAATTGTCAAAAGTTTCGCACCAGTTATGTAAAGTTAAACAAAAAGATGGATA
>DF362091.1:30584-45874 GCA_000787875.1 Solanum virginianum
TGTGTAAGTATGTAGAGGTTTAAGTCTATTCAACTCATCATATAGACTCATAAGTAAGGTGTAGTAAGCATCGACGGACATATTCTTGGACTGTTTACAACCCGTGATAGAGGCGCGAAAATCAGATATATATTCCCGTGTCGTTTAGTGACAAGGACAGATTAAATGTAAGTAACAAGGAAAACCATCAAAAGTAGATACTAAATCAGACATCTACTCTTATTACATGGTTCATAGTTCCTTATTAAGTTTCACTTTAAAGAGGTTTAACACTGACTGCCCTCTAATCCTGGCAAAGGCTATGCTTAGTGTTATTGGCGCATTCACGTTGCATAATGTCCCTGACGCTCCTTATCCTACTCTATCTAGAGGGACATCACATTCCCTGAAAACAACAAAAACTACAACCAAATAACTATCACAAAAAGAAATTATTTCATGAAAATATCCAAAAAAAATGAAAGTGTCACGCCCTGTGAGGGTACCCTAGACGTAATCGGCACTTAGAGTCTTGCCACCCAAAACTCCGGAGAGGGTGCGATTAATAACATGTACTGCCGTAAGGACGCACTCCCCCCATAGAAAAATAGGTATATTGGCCCGAAACATTAGTGCTCTAGCGATATTCAAAATATAAAAATAAATAGCATCACAAGTAGAAGGCGTGTTATAAGGACCCCATAGATCATAATGAATTAATTCCAAAATACGACAAGCTTTATTAGAACTGAGAGGAAAAGAATCACGAGTTTGTTTGGCCTGCGGATACACCTCGCAGGGCTTATTTAATTTTTTTGTAGAGCTACTACTAATAATAGGAGGAAAAACACTTAAAACACGATCTGATGGATGACCCAGATGACGATGCCATAGCTCAAAAACTGATAGTCCGGAGGAATGAACAACATGTAGCGCAGGAACACCCCAAAAATAATATAGCCCATCTCTCTGTTCACCTGCTCCAATCAGTTTCCTCGAGTGTAGGTCCTGTATAGCACAAAATAAATTAGTGAAAATATCCATACAATTAATTTTATCCGTCAGCTGCGAAACAGATATAAGATGACAGTCCAGGCCAGGTACAAAAAGCACATTCTCCAATACTATATTTTTATTAAGAGGTACACGCCCCTTAATTATGGCAACGACCGTCCTCCCATCTGGCAGACCCACCGAGCAAGCATCAATGTGGGTACATTGTATGAGGCGAGATAAGTCCCCTATGACATGATGAGATGCCCCGGTATCAAAAATCCATGGTAGAGAAGTAGACGTACCTGACATGCGATCACTGGAGCTAGGATCAGTATTAAGTAAGTTCAACAGTGCCTAAACCTGTGCGGCATTCAGCCCATTCGACGCTGCCTAACCGGAGGAAGATACAGGCGCCGCCGAGGACACTGTGTATGCATGTGCCCCTCCTCCTCGGCCAGCGGCAGTTGGTTTGGTGCGGTGCCTTTTCTCCCACCAATCCAGGTAGCCGTGTAGTTTGAAGCATGTGCCAATGTCGTGCCCTTTTTGTTTGCAGTGAGTGCATAACAATTTCGATTTATCACCAGTCCTATCTGCACGTTTGGTCACAGCGAAGGCCTGCATATCCATCGCCGCCGGCTGCTTTGCTCGTACGCCTGCCCGGGAGTTTTCTTCTTGGAGGAAAGCCTGATGAGCACGGTCGAGATCAACAGTATATGGGAGAGCAAATTTAATCACACTGTTCCAAACACATCATCATCAATTCCAATTAAAAATTGATGGAGGCGTTCTTCATCGCGATCGGTGGCGAATTTTCCAGCAACATCACAGGTACACAATCCACATGTGTAAGTATGTAGAGGTTTAAGCCGATTCAACTCATCATATAGACTCATAAGCAAAGTGTAGTAAGCATCGACGGACATATTCTTGGACTGTTTACAACCCGTGATAGAGGCGCGAAACTGCTGCAACCGCAGCCCATTCAAAACGCTAAAATGTTTCTCTAAATAAACCCACAATGCGCGCGCATCGTCGTGAAAAGGGATCGATGCCGCTATGCTGGGTTCCATGCTTCGCAATAACCAGGACACCACCATAGAGTTGGCGGTTTCCCAGTCAAGAAGTCTTGCAGCTGTGGTAGGTTTCTGCTCGATTCCATCGACAAACACGAACTTGCGTCGTGCCTTCAACGAGAGAGAAATAGCTCGAGACCAGGCTACATAGTTGTCGCCTTTAAAGATCACGTGTGTAATCACGTTCCCCAGTTGATCACTAGAGCCAGGATAATAAGGAGAGGAGATGTCAGCCATGTCGATTGCCAGAAACAGTCACGCGGGGACTATTCTTGCTCGCCTAAATCAGTCGCGTAGGCACGGGATCGATGGCTCACAGCCACTGCTTTGATACCATGAAGTGCGGGGAAGGTGCGGTACAAGTAGAAGACGTGTTATAACAGGTAGTGTGGGGAAGGTGCGGTCGTGTAGTTAGGAATCAAAACCCCTTGTCTATTCCATTGATGAATACAAATATTTATATGGTAATTGTAAAACCCTACGTAAAGCCCTAGAGGCCCTTGGCCCAATATCTACACTTAATGAATACATATTTACATAAGCCTAAGCCCAATAACACCAAGCAAACCACTTAGCCTCGTTACATTCATTCAATCAATAAACTCTACTAATCAGGGGAAGACAAGAGAAAAGTAAATGGGCACATCTCATCGTCTAGTCTCAATAGTATATCAAATATATAAAGGCTAGTAGAAAGAACTAGTTCACAATCTTAACAATCAACATTCGACTCTAGTCTATGAAGCCTCTATCACTATTAATCGGTGCCAATGATAGACCCATGGCTACCTCAACATAAGAAATAGTAAAGCTACTCTAAAATTCTGACTCTAAAGCAAGATGAAATAAATATAATGAATCCTCTGAAGTTAAGGAGGCTCACTACTTAGCTGAACATCTCACATCATCAACGACGTGCCTATTGGCAATCTCAAAATCTTTTATCTGCATCATAAAATAATGCAGCACCGAGTGACGTCAGTATATGGAATGTAAGGTATGTAAAATAGTTTAATAAAATAGAAATAGTTAGAGTAATATAGAAAAACATCATCTTAGGAAAATGAACAATCAACATATCAAATGTCTATTTAAAGAAAGAACAAAGAGTAAACAAGTGAATCATCAACCAATCAAACCTCATCAATCAAATCTGACTCATCTTAAGGGAACTTATAGAGTAGACAAGTGACCCATCAACCCATCAACTCATCAATCAAATCAGACTCATCTCAGAAGGACTCATCTCATCACATCACATCTCATCTCATCATATCACATCTCGACTCAGAGTACTCAAGATAGGAACTTTCTGAGAGTTTCTCTTATCTGACAACAATCACTTATGAGCAAGTGATTGTATAACAAGTCATCGTTGTTGCCACAGCCATTTCGTACTTGCCAAGTAGGAAACAAATCAAATCCCTAGGGACCACTAGCAAATCTAACAAGTTCTCTATTTTTTCAGGGACTCTATCAAGAGGGAACCTCAACATAATGTAATATGATGGTGTTAATCCTCACCTACATTTGCCTAGGTAGTTTGACGAGTGTGAGTTGGACTAACTATTACTCTTTCAGTGCTCGATACTTCTCTTAAGACTCAATGCTCAAAAGACAATCAATCCAATCAAATTATCTCAATCAACTCATCTCAAATCAGCCTCATGAAGGCACTCATCATTCAACTAGTATCATAGGGACTCTCATCATCTCATCAATCAACATCTCAATTAATAAACCAAGGCTTAGAACAATTATTAGGGAATAATCGAATAGACAAATCATTAGAATTCATTTATGGAGACTCACGGGACTATCACGCTCTATCAACTCATCATCTCATCACTCTCACAATCACAATCGACATTCTCAATCAAGGCTCTAGACTCAATCCCTTTCTTCTTTCTTGGATACTTTCAAATGTTAACACATAAGGTTTATGCAATATCATAACAAAAGTATTCAATTCAAGAAAAATAATTTATGATGATCATCAACATATGAAAATATATGTAAGTATGTAGGTTTAAGAAATTTATCAAGAATCATGTATGCAGACTCATGAACTTTCAACTCCCTTCTAAGACCATCTATAGGGCACATGAGAGAACAATCTCATATTTTTCTAAATTTAGCCTCATATACTGTCACACCCAGAGTTCATACCCTAGGCATAGTCAGCACCCAGAACCATTTCTGGTCCCAAGCAAACCACATGGCCTGACTACTTTACTCAGCGAAAGACTAAAATGATAAATGGAAGGCTTGAATAATATAAACTAAAGATACTGCAACATCTGAATAAATTGAATAATAGAAGTGTCTCAATAGTAATAGAAAACAAGAACTGAAACACCTGTCATATAGTCCATGGAACCTCTAACTAGAATAATCTGAACCAACTATCAGGACACGCCTACGGTAGCCACAACTGAAAGAAATACTAAAGAGAAAACATAAATAATTACTTCAAAGCCTTTGACTGAGAAGAGGCCTCACTAATAGTTAGATTAATGGCTAGTCCTCAATGGAGCAGCTGCTAAGGAACTCTGCCACCTGCATCTGCATTATAAAATGATGCACGTCCAACAAATGTCAGTACTGCAATGTTCGATATGTAAAATAGCTAAAATAGAAACTCAGGATAAGGCACTATGCTCAAAGTAACTAAAATATATCTCAAAATAAGATAGCATAAGTAATAAACACAGTACAAGCTAAAATAGGACATATGCTGAAAGTTTGTGTGTAAAAACTAGCTTGCTTCAACTTGGGGAGTTTCACTAACCAACAACAATCACTACGATCTTCGTGATGATATAGTGTTTTGCATATGCTGCCATAGTCGTCCCATACTTAGCCGGGGTATGGAATGAAAACTAGGGGGTGGATCCATCCCAAAATAGGGTCATCTCAGTGGCAAGGAGGAGTTGTACTTTTGGTACAATCCTATCCTCCACCGGCTACGTAGTTTATGAGTTTAAGTTATTATTACTCTCACTCATATCAGTGCTTAATGCTAATCCCAAAATAACTTTTATAATATTCATACTTAAAAGAGTATTCTTGCTCAAAGCATTACTTTGTTCTCTTTGGGACTTAGCCTAACTTTACCTTTTCTTAAACTTTTCTCAACTCATCTCTTCTCTCTAACTGAATTTGTATCAATACAATGGGTCTCAAAACATAAATTTATTACTTCAACTATCTTGTAAATATAGAAGCTTTTAGTACTCCTTAAACATAACTCAAAAATGTGAATGTAATGGATTTACATGAAATACATATAAGGTTTTCATAAATACAACAACAACTATAAATCTTGTCTCAATAGCTTAACTTAGTACTAAAATCAGTAATGGCCATGATTTTTATCAAGAGAAATACATGAACAAGTATTTTGATGAAATAAAATGGTAGTGGAGAAAAATTGGTTTCAACTCATAAGCTTGAATCTTGGGTAGCGATTTGTAGTCAAAGATACTAAAATATATGTAGGATAACTATGGAGGGCCTTACATACTAGGGGAATTAGTCTCTTGGAAGAATTGAAGAAGATCCTTGAAAGCCCTAGGTTTTTCCCTTTGAAACTACATTCAAAGTTCTTGAAGCATTTAAATGTTTATGATATGAAAAGTTTCATTCTAGAGGTTTATTTAGGTGAAAACTTACAATTTTGGGCTTAAAAGAGTGAGCAAAGTCAAAAATACCCCTCTAGGTTGGGTCATCGGGACCCTCTACGACCCCTGGAAGCTTGTACGGCTCATTGGTGACCTTTCGTAAACTTTTGGACAAATTTTGGGGTCTATGGAACTTCCTATGAGCCTCATTCTATGACTCATAGAGTGCTCTACGACCCGTAGATGGGTCCGTAAAGTCTGGCGCTAAAAATTTAAAGTTTTTGACTTTTTACATGACATAGCAACACGAGTCCTACTATGATTTATGACTTGTAAGGGGGTCTCTTACTCTAACTTTACACTGGCAATCATCAATAAAGAAGCCATAATGTTTGACTTCAAACTATAAATAAAGTGAAATCAATTGCTTTGGAAAGCTAATTCAAACAGATTTTATTTGGTATATCATAGGACTTCTAATTATGTGTATGTTAAGAGTTATGATCAATTAAAGTTGACCCTTGCATAATCCAAGACTAGAAGCTCATCTTATAGGAAAGTATTAAATCCGACTAAGCATTAAAGGTCTCTTATGATCCTAATACACTTCCCACATATAAGAGTGAGGCTTGAGACATAGGTACTTATGAGGATAGAGTTATGGGGTGTCACAATATCTCCCCCTTGGGATCATTCGTCCGCGAATGAAGGTGAAACAAAATATACGCATGCTTGCTACACATAAACTAGTTTACCAACAATAAGCTATCCTGATATCTTATTACTCATATTTATGGATGTATCTCAACTAAATGATAGGAATAAGGAAAATTATCTTCATGCTCATCATTGGAAAGCAAAAATAGGTGAGGATATCTAGCTTCCATATCTGCCTCAGCTTCCCAAGTGGGTTCCTCAATAAGTTAGCTCCTCCACAACACTTTAACTGAAGCAATCTCCTTGGTCCTCAATTTTTGAACTTGCTAATCTAGTATTAAATAACAGCTAATTCTTGTGGCAATTCCAATTTATATACCACATTACCAATCCTCCTAATAATTTGGTATGGGCCAATATATCAAGGACTGAGTTTCCCCTTTTCCCAAATCTCATAACTCCCTTCATCGGTAACACCTTTAGGTACACCTATTACCTACCTCAAATTCCAAATCTCTCCTTCTAACATCAACATAAGACTTTTGTCAGCTTTGGGCTATCTTTAGTCTTTCTTGAATAACTTTCACCTCCTCCATAGACATGGACTAAGTTAGGTCCTATCAATCCTACCTCACCAACTTCAAACCACCTAATAGGCATTCTATACCTCCTCCCATGAAGAGCCTCATATGGTATCATTAGTATGCTAGCTTGGAAATTGTTGTTATAGGAGAATTCAATTAAGGGTAAGTAATCATCCTAGTTACCTTTAACGTTTATAACACATGCCCTCAACGTATCCTCAAGGTTCTGTATGGTCCAATCCGCTTGCTCGTCTGTCTAGGGATGAAAGATTGTGCTAAGATTTACCTTTGCACCAAGCCTTTTCTGAAAAGACTTCCAAAATTGCATTGTGAACTGGGCCCCTCTGTCTAAAATAATGGATATAGGGACCCTATGCAACCTAATAATCTCCTTAATGTAAAGTCTGGTATAGTTCTCAGCTGTATCAGTTGTCTTGACAGGTAGAAAGTGAGCTGACTTAGTCATTCTATCTACTATTACCCATATCAAGTCATTTTGTCTATGAGATTAAGGTACGCCTATTATGAAGTCCATATTGATCATCTCCCACTTCAACTCTGGGATTTTAATATTTTGGGCCACATCTCAAGGCCTTTGGTGCACTACCTTAACTTGCTGGAAATTAGGGCATCTAGACATAAACTTTGCAATGTCCTTCTGCATGCCACCCCACCAATAAACCTCTCATAGATCTCTATACATTTTTGTTTCACCTTAGTGAATAGAGTATCTAGAATTATGAGCCTCAGCTAGAATTCTATCACTAAGGCCATCATTATTTGGTATACACAATTTGCCTTGGTATCTCAGGACTCTATCTCCCCCTTTTCCAAATACTGATACTTTTTGCTTCTGAACATCTTCTTTCAACTAAAGGAGGATAGGATCCTGATCTTACTTTTCTTTCACCTCCACTACCAAGGAGCCCTCTACCCCACTTTTGATAATCGTACCTCCTTCGTCAGAATCTCCAATTTGTACTCCCAAGTGTGCCAGTCTATGCACCTCCTTAGCTAGTTCTTTGTTTTCCTGCTCAATATGTGTCGTGCTCCCTATGGTCAAAATGCTAAGAGCATCAACAACTATATTAGCTTTACCTGGGTGATAGAAAATGTTCATGTCATAGTCTTTCAACAGTTCCAACTATCTCCTCTGCCTCAAGTTCAAATCTTTTTGGCTGAATACATACTGCAAGCATTTATGATCTGTGAATATGTTTATATTTCCCCCATAAAGATAGTGTCTCCATATTTTGAGAGCAAACACCATAGCAGCAAGCTCCAGATCATGAGTTGGGTAATTCTCTCATGAATCTTAAGCTGTCTGGAGGCATATGCTATCACCTTACCTCTTTGCATCAATACACATCCCAATCCCACTCTAGAAGAATAACAGTATACCACAAAGTCATCAGTCCCCTGGGGTAAGGATAAGATTGGGACTGTATTCAGCCTAGTTTTCAACTCTTCGAAGCTCGTCTCATAAGCCTTAGGCCACACGAACGTAACCTTCTTCTGAGTTAGCTTAGTCAAGGGAGCTGAGATAGAAGAAAACTGTTCTACAAAATGCCTATAATAGTCTGTCAAACCCAAGAAACTCCTTATCTCTATTGGATTTGTGGGCCTTGGCCAATTCTTTACTGCCTCAATCTTTTGGGAATCAACTTGAATGCCTTCACCACAAACAATATGACACAAAAACACCACAGATGCTAACCAGAACTCACATTTGGAGAAATTGTCATACAATTATTTGTCCTTGAGGGTCTGAAGGATAATTCTAAGATGGTTGGCATGCTCCTCCTCATTACAAGAGTAGACTAGGATGTCATCTATGAACACAATTATGAACATATCTAGGTATGCCCTCAACACCCTATTCATAAGATCTATGAAAGTCGCTAATGCATTTACCAGTCCAAATGACATGACCAAGAACTCATAATGACCATAGTAGGTTCTGAAAGTTATTTTAGAGATGTCATTTTCTCTAAATTTAAGTTGATGGTACCTAGATCTGAGGTCTATTGTGGAGAAATAAGTAGCAACCTGGAGTTGGTCGAATAGGTCATCAATACTAGGAAGAGGATACTTGTTCTGTATGATGACCTTATTTAGCTGATGGTAATCTATGTATATCATAAGAGAACTATTCTTTTTATGCATGAAGAGGATTGAAGCACCCCAAGGTAAGACACTTGGTCTAATGGAACCCTTATCTAGAAGAACTTTCAGGTGTATTTTCAACTCTTTTAACTCTGAAGGAGCCATATGGTATGGAGGAATAGATATTGGCTAAGTATCTAGGAGGATATCTATCCCAAATTCTATATCCCTTTCAAGAGTGACTCCTAGTACATCAGGAAAGACTTCTGGAACTCATTCACGACTAGAACAAACTGGAGAGAGGGTGCCTCGACATTAGAATCTTTGATTCTGACTAGTTTGTATATACACCCATTGGAAATTAACTTTCTAGCTTTGCAATATAAGACAAATTTACCATTAAGAAAAACTAAGCTACTTCTCCACTCTAAGACTGGCTCATTAGGAAACTGAAACTTGACCACTCTGCATCTGCAGTTTATTGAGGCATAACAAGCATGAAACTAATCCATGCCTAGAATGGCATCAAAATATACCATGTCTAACTAAACTAGGTCAGCTAAGATATCTTTATGGTAAAATGACATAAGACAACTCCTATAGATTCTTTAGGCTATAATAGATTCTCCAGTAGAAGTGGAAATACTAAAAAAAAGGCTCAAGAAGACATTTTGGACTGATCCCAAACTTCATAGCTACATAGCTAGTCACAAATGACAATGTGGCACCTAGGTCTAATAATGCATAGACATCATAAGTAAAGACTTTGAGCATACCAGTAACCATATCTGGTGAGTTCTCCTACTCCTGCTGGTGGCCATGGCATATAAATGGTTTGTGCCTCCGCCTATCCTTGATGTAGCACCCTTCTGAACTGGCGTACCCTGTGGCACTGAAGAAACTGACTTAGACTTATTATCCCTGTTATTTTGCCTCCCTATAGGACAATCCTTCAAAAAGTGTCCCACTTGACCACACCTGAAACAACCATTTGTGCCCACCAGGCATTCTCCTAGATGAGACCTGCCATACTTACCTTAAACTGGATAACGAGTCAACCCATGAGCTATGTTCCCCTGTGATTGGTTGCCCTGAAACATGCGGTTTTGTAATCCCTACTCATTCTTGATCCTTGGTGAAGGTGTACTAGCCAACGAAGGTGCTGGTCTAGATATCAAAGGCTGAAAGGATGAATAGTTGGCATTTCTAGCTTGCCTCTTGCTTATCTCTTGGCCTGATGTCTTGGACCTTCTGCTTCTGAACTCCTCCCTATCCTGGATTTTCTCCTTCCCTCCTTACTACACAAAAGTCATCAAGCGAGCTATGTCCAAATGCCCAATCAGCATGGCATTTTCGCCCTCTCTCTTAGTCATCCGAGAGAGCCCTGACACAAATAGTTCCATCCTAGTGCATATATTTGCCACCATAGTCAGAGTATGACGAGATAGCTGAGTGAATTTAAGACTATATTCCTGCACGGTCATAGCTTCCTGCTTCAGATTTAGAAACTCCCTCACTTTAGCGTACCTCAACTCTCTAGGAAAGTACTATCCCAGAAAGGCCTCCTCGAACACTTCCCAACTCAAAGCTTGCGCCCCTTCTGCTCCACCTTATTTCCACTAATCAAACGAGAGGCTAGCCACTCCCTTGAGGTGGTAGGCAGCCAATTCAACCCATTGAACATCATCTGTATGCATAACTTGAAATACTTTCTGAAGCTCCTAAATAAAGTTCTCAGGATCCTCCTTCACATTAGATCCCGTGAACTCAGGTGGGTTCATCCTCAGAAATTCATGAATCCTGGTGGTATCTAAACCATCATTCCTGCCATCTCCCTATTGACCACCCTTGTAGTGACTACCTGTGCCAAATTCTAAATTATCTAATAGAGCTCAGCATTTGAAATGTCCACTTGCGGTGGTTGCTAAGCAGGCACAACTAGACCTCTAAGTACCTTAAAAATTGGTTGCTCAGGCTGGTCAGGGTTCTGCCTGGTTTGGGCGTCCTCTACCCCTGGCTGATCCAGTAGCTCCATGTGGAGGCATGATCTAAAAACAAGGCGTGAATGCACGAATTAGAAAGGACATAACAGAGGTAAACTTTGCAGCACATGAGGGAATAACAACTGATAATGACACTTCCTAATGCCATGTAGCCTCCCTATTTTGGATGTGGCGTGCTTCACACCAATAATACGGACTCTGCTAGACACAGTTCCATAGACTCCCTAGGACACTTGAACTCTATACTCTGATACCAAGTTTATCACACCCCGAGTTAACACCCTAGGCAAGTTCGGCAGATCTGAGGTCTATTGTGGAGAAATAAGTAGCAACCTGGAGTTGGTCGAATAGGTCATCAATACTAGCGGCACCTAGAACCATTTCTGATCCCAAGCGAACCATTTGGCCTAACTACTTTACTTTGCAAAAGACTTAAATAATAAATGAAAAGCTTGAATAATATAAACTAAAGATACTGCAAGATCTGAATAAACTGAATAATAGAAGCGTCTCAATAATAACAAAAAACAAAAACTAAAACACCTATCATATAGTCCATGGAACCTCTAACTAGAATAATCTAAAATAACTATCGACACAGGCCCACGATAGCCACAACTGAAAGAAATGCTAAAAAGAAAGAATAGATAATGACTTCAAAGCCTCCGATTGAAAAGAGGCCTCACCAATAGCTGGATGAATAGTTGGTCCTCAACGGAACGACTGCTAAGGAACTTGTCACCTGCGCTTGTATCATAAAATGATGCAGGACCAAAGGATGTCAATACGTGGAATGTACAGTATGTAAAATGGCTAAAATAAAAACTTAGGATAAGGTTCAATGCTCAAAGTAACTAAAACATGTCTCAAAATAAGATAGCATAAGTAATAAATGCAGTATATGCTGAAAATAGAACATATGTTGAAATTCTATATATAGAAACTAGCTTCCTTTTACTTGGGGAGTTTCTCTAATCGACAACCATCAGTATGAGCTTCGTGATGATACCGCATCTTGCCTACGTTACCAGAGTCTTCCCATACTTTGTTGGGGTAAGGAACGAAAACTAGGGGAGTAGATCCTTCCCAAAACTGGGTCATCTCAGTGGTAAGGAGGAGTTGTATTTTTGGTATAATCCTATCCTACGTTGACTACATAGTTTATGAGTTTAAATTATTATTACTCTCACTCATATCGGTATTCAATACTACTCCAAAAATAACTTTTATAATGCTCATACTTAAAAGAGTATTCTTGCTCAAAGTATTACTTTCTTCTCTTTGGGACTTAGCCCAACTTTACCTTTTCTTAAACTTTTCTCAACGCATCTTTTCTCTTTAACTGAATTTGTATCAATACAATGGGTCTCAAAACATAACTACTTTAGCTATCTTGTAAATATAGAAGTTTTTAGTACTCCTTAAACTTAACTCAAAATTGTGAATGTAATAGATTTTCATGAAAGACATATAGGGTTTTCATAAATACAACAATAACTATAAATCTTGTCTCAATAGCTTAACTTAGTACAAAAACAGTAATGAGCATGATTTTTATCAAGGAAAATGCATGTACAAGTATTTTGATGAAACCAACTGGTAATGGAGAAAAACTGATTTCAACTCATAAGCTTGAATCTTGGGTAAAGATTTGTAATCAAAGATACTAAAATATATGTAGGATAACTTTAAGGGCCTTACATACCTGGGGAATTAGTTTCTTAGAAGAATTGAAGAAGATCCTTGAAATCTCTAGCTTCTGCCCATTTGAAACTACGTTCTGAGTTATTAAAGTATTTGAATGTTTATGATATGAAAAGTTTCATTCTAGAGGTTTATTTAGGTGAAAACTGACAATTTTGGGCTTGAAAGGGTGAGAAAAGTCAAAAACATCCCTCTTCAAAATTACAGGTCAGGTCATCTACAGGACCCCTTAGACCTGTAGAAGCTTCTACGGCTCGTAGGGGATCTTTTGTAAACATTTGGACAATTTTCAGGGTCTCTAGAACTTTCTACAAGCCCCATTCTACGACTCATAGAGTGTTCTACAACCCGTAGATGGGTCCATAAAGTCCGGAGCTGGGAAATTAAATTTTTGACTTTTTCCACGAGATAGCAATATGGATCATAATCCAATTTATGGCCTATAAAGGGTCTTGTATTCCAACTCTACACTTGCAGTCTCCAGTAAATGTCCATAACTTTTGACTCTGAACTCCAAATAAAGTTAAATCAGTTGTGTTGGAAAGCTAATTCAAAGATCTTTCATTTGGTATGTATAGGGCTTCTAATTATTTGTGTGCTAAGAGTTATGATCATTTAATGTTGATCCTTGCATAATTCATGATTAGAAGCTCATCGTATAGAAAAGTTTTGAATCCGACTAAGTACTAGAGGTCTCTGATGACCCTAATACACTTCTAATATATAAGAGTGAGGCTTGAAACATAGATAGTTATGAGGATAGAGTTATGGGGTGTCCTACATACTAGGATTGAAGCTTTTGGACAATCAACCTCAAAAAACTCTCTTTGAACTCCTCAATTACTCGCCCCTCTTCTCTTCTGTTTAACCCCAGTCTTTTTCAAGGACTTAAAAAAGGGCTTAAAATGGATTAAAGATCGTTTTTATACTTAAAACAAGTATTTTGATAATATATTAAGTCTAAGAGGGGTTTCGAAAGGTCTAGAATTCCCCTCTGGAAATTCAAAAAAAGTATGTCTCGAGACGTGGGGTCTGCATGCGGACTGGGTATATTTTTGGCTTTTTTTGCTGAAAATTCTCTGAACAAGGTCTTTATTCTCGTAGAAAAATTTCCCAAAGAAATAAGTGATGGTCCGCGATAAAGGCGTGTCACACCTCTATTGCACACTTTCACTGGTTTGAATTTTTGTATTAAACAATTATATTTTGTTTCGATTGCTCTAAAAATCAATCGATACCACTTTTCTACTCACATTTTCATGTTGATTGCATATCCAGCCTCGAATTTTCCATCGGAGCATGGGAAGATACGTTATGTGCACATCTTTCTTCTAGGGGTATTTTGGTAATTTTTGTTGGGTGTTACATTATCTTCCCCTTGGGACCATTCGTCCTCAAATGATGAGTAAATATGGCATCAAGGCACGAGTATACTCAAGACTCATATGAAAACTCACTCAATTAATCAAGCTCTCAACTCTTCATCAATCTCAACAAATTCTACTTAAACTTAGGAATAGACACATCAACTCAAGGATAGAAACATCAATTAAGTCAAGGGTAAGAACATTACCTTTGACATTCTCATCATGAGGCATGAATAATGATCAATACTCCTCTCAATACTCAATCAACCAATCTAGACAGGCACAAGTCACTCAGAATAGACAAATCGATTCAAATCAAGAGTAGAGATATTCTCTTAGACATTTTCACCATCAGGCACAAATGGAACGTCGAAATTCAATTAATTCGAATCGTTTAAACACTTCATCAATCAACTGTTTGAACTCAAGATAGAAATCATCAACTATAATTGAGAATGGGACCATCGATATATAAGACTCTATGTACAACTCTCAATCTTAGCAGCTCATCTCAATTGATCTCTTTCTCATGGCACTCTACTCCATCAACTTAAGCTTATAGCTCCTATCCAACTCTCTACCTATCCATATCCTCTTCTTCCATTCAAGCCTACCTCTGAGCCCCAGGGTGTTATTGCTAAGATGATCATATCCTTACAAGGCTAACCCTAATACTCAAGTTTTATCCTCTCATAGGGACTTTCCTTAAGAGATCACCAGTCCTCTTCACTACCTCATTATCCTTACTTGAAACCCTCATCACGAATTCTTCAATAGTCTATCATCAATACCTGCATAATAATAACCTCTCGTTCAAGCTTATCACTATAACCACTTTAACTGTATCTAAGAAATTTTAAGCCTACTTAGCACTTCTGCCTCCACAATTCACCGGTCCATCGTACTGGAGTGATTCGAGAAGAACGATTAGGCGCAGATTCTATCCTTTCTACAATGCCTATAGACGAAGTGCTTCGTTTCAGATCAATTCTTCGCTGCAATCGCTTTGATCTACCCCCTCGGTGAAAAACCGTAATACGCCCTGAGGAATTCCTACCAGCAGACTTCCCTGTACTCAAAGGGAATTGTCTAAGTGCTCTCCTTTGTCTCATTGTTTATCTCGTAATCATTCGATTCCGCCCCTAAGGCTAGCTCCTACTCCTCCTCCTTCTCCTGACGGATAGGATCCTCCTTGGTC
>DF362090.1:1786-42562 GCA_000787875.1 Solanum virginianum
ATTAAGAAAAAGAATAATGGAAGAAGCCCATCATTCCAGATATTCCATCCATCCAGGATCAACTAAAATGTATTATGATCTGAAGGGAATGTTTTGGTGGGGAGGCATGAAAAGGGACCTTGCAGAATTTATGGCTCAATGTCCGAATTGCCAAGAAGTGAAAGTAGAACACCAAAAGCCAGGAGGTTATATGCAATGTATATAGCTTCCAACATGGAAGTAGGATATGATCAATCTAGATTTTGTTACCGATTTGCCTTACTCATTTAAGAAATTTTACTCCATATGGGTAATAGTTGATAGACTCACAAAGTTAGTGCACTTCTTGCCAGTTAGGAGTGATTATATAGCTGAAGAGTATGCCAAAATATAACTCAAAGATATAGCAAGCTACATGGAGTCCCAGTCTCCATTATATCTGACTAAGAAGCTCAATTCACTGCAAGTTTTGGAAGTCTTTCTAAAGGAGTTTAGGGACACAAGTGAATTTGAGTACAACTTTCCACCCTAAAACAGACGATCAGGTAGAACGAACCATTCAGACACTTGAAGATATGTTGCGACCTTATGTATTAGACTTTAAAGGTAGTTGGGTGGACCATTTGCCACTTATTGAATTTACCTATAATAATAGCTACCACTCAAGTATCAAGATGGCACATTATGAAGCTTTGTATGGAAGGAAATCTAGGTCACCAATTGGATGGTTTGAAGTTGGTGAAACCACCTTGCTTAGGCCAAATCTAGTATAACAAGCCATGGAAAAAGTTAAGGTAATAAAACAGCCGCTAGAAATAGACCAAAGTCCTCACAAATCATATGCGGATGCTAGAAGGAGAGGATTGGAATTCTCAGTAGGGGATTGGGTATTTTTAAAGGTGTCTCTAATGAAAGGGGTTATGAGGTTTGGTAAGAAGGAAAACTGGGCCCACATTACATAGGACCATATCAGATTATTAAGAGGTTTGGGCAGATTGCATATAAACTAGAGCTGCCCCAAGAGCTTTCAATGGTTCATCCAGTTTTCCATGTCTCAATGCTTTGAAAATGCATAGGTGACCCATCCGGTATCACTCTTATCGAGGATGTGCAGGTTACATAAGATCTCACCTATGAAGAGGTAACTGTTACTATTATAGATCAGGTATCACTCTTATCGAGGATGTGCAGGTTACATAAGATCTCACCTATGAAGAGGTAACTGTTACTATTATAGATCATCAAGTTAAGAAGCTAAGAAATAAAGAAATAGCTTCAGTAAAGGTACTTTGGAGAAACCAGCAACCAGAAGGAACAACATAGGAGGCCGGGGACGTAATGAAATCAACATACCCTTACTTATTTGAAGCTGAAGAGGAAGTCCAACATGCAGAATTAGGACACTAATAGGTACTTGTGATTGAATATTTAGTGTATTATCAAAGGTTTGTGTCAGCAAAGGTTTAAATTTGGTTAACCTATCCAATTGTGCTAACATTTGAGGATGAATATTTTTAAGGGGGGGGAGGATGTAACACCCCACACCTTACAATGCTAGTACTATGCAAATGAAACATGATATGTCTTTTCAAATTAGTGTCAATTTTTAAAAGTGCTTGAATCTTATGTTAGAGGGTGATATATGTGTCTAACACTGAAGAGGGTCGAGTGTAAATAAGTTTTAAGTCAAATTGAGGGAATCAAGACCCTAAACAAAGTGAGAGAATTGAGCTGCTTTTAGGACTTAGAAAGCTAGCAGGTGAGTCACTTACTTGCTTAGCTTAAACTTGCTAGCTAGACGGAGATGAGGCCCGGCGTCGAATTTATCCAATTCCGATTTTGAATAAAGCTCGAGTTAAGAGTGTAACTTTAGCCCATGTCTTAGCATTATAAATGGACTACACATACAGCCCAACATGAAGAATAAAAAGGTCTAAGTACATCATAACCCCCTTGACTAATTGGGCCCAAACTAAATGAAGAAGAATTAAGAAAATGGGCAGCCAAAGCCTATCAACTTTGAGACCCATTTAGGCCCAAGTATGAAGACCAAGCTGCTGCATCACTAGCTTATTAATATGTACTAATATGTGGTCAAAAGCTCAAGGTTAAGTCAGACAAATTGACCCTTTAAAAGGGCTCCAAAATAGCACCTTAATTCATTTAACTTGGGAACAATTTTCTGCTTTCCTAAGAAGCTCTTTTCTCACTTTACTGCACAAAGGGAGGCTACTATTATTAATGTGTGTTGGTTCTATAATGATGTATAAAGGCTGCTGCACTATTTTTACAGTCCGCGAAGTGAGTTCTTGTGTGATATCGTAATTGTGCTCGTAATAGGAACTTGTGGGCTGATTGATTAAGGACTATGGTCTCACGTCCTTGACCTATTTTAAGGACTGTTTTTGAACTATTTTAAGTCTATTTGTATGTGTATATATGGTAGAGACTATTTGGTTAAAGTTGGAACAGGCTTGGAATCATCGACGTCAAAACATAGCGAAGGGATGTAATGTTATGCCACCCATTTGTATGTTGTGTATAATTATTATGTGTTGTGCTTGTGGGCTGTTGTAAGGCTGTTATGGCACTAAAAAAGGCTCTACATGATGTGTATGTGAGAATGTGTATTAGAAAATTCAATTAGGGGTGGAAAGGTTGCAAGAATACGCTCGAGTTTATAACTATACGCTTGTTGCCCGTGTATTGTTGTTTTATGAGATTGGGCTGCCAAGATGTATCTATTAGCTGCTAATACTAGTTTTATCACCTACTATGTTGTAGATAAATATTTGGAGGAAGGGAAGGTTATCTCACGGTAATAGCGAGGTCATACAACGAGGTATGTAAGACTACTTGATTTCGTATTACTTGGCATGAAATCTAGATTCTCCCTTGATCCATAAAGGCAATTACCAACTTCGACACAACTATTAACCTTGTATCCACTCTTTTACATATCCATATGCTCCCATACATATTTACCTTCAAATCTACATACATACGTGGATACCAAGTTGCATAGGGTCTTGTTGCTAAATAGAGTTCGCAAGTTATTTCATCTCATATGCATTTCATTATTTGTGTAACGTACTCTTTTCATTGTCCTATATAAGATCTCACCTATGAAGAGGTAACTCTTTCATCTCATATGCATTTCATTATTTGTGTAACGTACTCTTTTCATTGTCCTATTATCTAGTATGATTATCTAATGTCATATGCTATATATACAGACCTACAGCTCCAATATTGTGAACACCAAAAGAATCATCTCAAAGGTAATTGAAAGGTAAAGTATATTGCTTCTTGATGGGTGGTAACCCGAGGGGTGGAAGAATCACCTTGCCAGGGTTGATCCTATCACGGGGGGTAGCCCAAGGGGTTAAATGAAAAGCCTAGCCAGGGCTGATCCCGACATAGATTTACCAATGATCAGCTGGTCATTTTTATTACATGCTGTGCATAAATTATACAGTAAAGGTAAAGTAATAAAAAGAACATAAAGTACATGATCCCACAGTATAACTGAAGGTGGTCTCTTATCCTACACAGTGCATAGTTTTATTTGAGTTGTTACTTCACATACAGTATTTCCTGCCTTACATATTCTGTACATTACCTGATACTAACATCCCTTATAGGGGACCTATATTTCATGCTGCAGGTATAGGTGCTAGTAGATCTCCCCAGTAAGAGTATCCAGCTACTGTTACTAAGCTCCAGGTTGCTTTGGAGCTTTGTGTGTCTAGAGCTTATATCACATAGATACAGGTTGGTTCTCACGAGCCTTATTAGCAACGGGTGCCAATCTACCCTAATGGGACTTTAGGCGTGACACATCATCATTCCATAATCATTTCATCATCATATAATCATCATAGCACTATTCAACTCATAAGACATGCATTGGACCTTATTCCTCAAGAAACTATAGCCGAACATTTTATAAACACTTGGGGGTGTGATGGGGGTAAAAGACCATAAAATTTAGAGATTAAATCATGCAAGAAAATTTGTTGTAAAACCATCAATCAACACCTTGCAACACTTTCAAGACATTCACATCAAAACCCCTCATCAAATCCAATATTAGGTCCAAGATTTATAGCTCAGAACTTGCTAAAACAACCGTACTTTCATGAACTAAAATCACTGTGCAGTAAATTTCACAATGTATAAGACCCACATGTAAAATCAATTTTAAATCATATAATATTAGTAAAAAGGAGGCTTTGGCATTATGGGTGGAAAGACCCAATGGTTCAACACCACATACCTTGACTTTGGAAAACCCTTGAAGAAGATTGGAAATGGACACTTGAAGCAGATCCTTGATGAAATCCTTAAGTTTGGTCTTGAATTTGGAACTTGTTTAGGGTGAAATATGAGTCTAATTATTTGAGAGGATATTGAGGAATGTTTAGGATGATATGATGGTGAAATAAGGCTAAGTACATATATTTTCAAGTGTGGAAACCCTTAGGCCCAAGACATATAAGTCTTGGACCGAGAAAATTAAAACAAGCACTAAAAACAACATGGGCATGTCGCAGAGGCAACGCAAAAACCCCACTGCAATCTGTATTTTCTGCACAAATAAGTTCTACGAAAATGGGCATAAATCCTTCATCAGAACTCGGAATGAGGTGAAACTAAGCGAGTTGGAAAGCTAATTCAAAGGTATTTAATTTGGTAGGTCGTGGTCCCCTCCAGTTCTTTGTGTGTTAAGAGATATGCCCCTTCAAAGATGACCCTCCGAAATAACATATTTTTGCAATTTTTGGATTTTGATACGGTTGCTCTAAAATTCGGGTTAGACCCATTCCCTACTCAATTTGACCCTCTGAAAAAGAATATGAAGTTGGATTTTTGAAATAACAAATGTGTTTTTAGATATATGGAAATCAAGATTCCAGGTACTTCCGAGGCACATTTTCAGGCACTTTTTGGGGTCGTTACAACATTGGAATATACCAATTATGTGAGATACAATGCAAACATGAAACTATAATGTTATCATGCATGAAATTTTTATGCAATCATTCATAAGATTTAGAAGTCTCCATGCATAGAATAGCAATGTCATCATTCAAAACACGCCTAAACATGATGAAGTAATAAAGATCAATATGAAGTAAGAATTAACATAGACTATGAAAACACATGTGATCGAACAAAGACATCGAAACATAAACTTTATTGGAGAAGATCGTAACCAACATATAAGATGATGTGAGATACTACATAGAATCCAACATAACCCCCTGCGTTGGCACTGGGAGACCAATTGTCGGGTCAAACTCCATTAACTTAGCCCTTCATCTTTCTTTATCATTAGGGCTTTCATTGATCCACTAGCCTAGCCTACAAGGTATTCTATGGTGGTACATATTTAATGGGGTAAGGGGTTGCTACTAAGGTTCCCTTATGAACCTCACCCTAATTCCTAATTCGGTGCTAAGTCAATCTCACAGAATACTTTAGAAAACGTAAGCCTAGTTGATGACATACAAATCTACCTCACTTTTAAAAGAAAGGAACAATCGTTATCAGCATACTAACCCAATAAAATAGTTTGGGTCGAATCCCACGGGGAATGGGCATTCAAGAGATGAAGTAATAAGTTGAACGGAGCATTTGTGTAGTATCAAATTGGATGATTACGAGTAAAGTAAAACTAGAGTTTAGCTAACAATAGTTATAATATGCAAATTAACAATAGATTGAGAGTAATGTTAGGGGTGTATAGATATGGGACGAGAACTAATTAATTGAGTCTAAATACTTTGTTGTTTAAGTTAAGAATATGTGAGAAAGCTAGGTTGCTGGTAACAACTACCTCATTTTCGACGACGAAGGAGTTTCATATGAACCTATTGTGACTTCACATGCAAATCACTCAAGGACATGCCTGTCCTAAGAAATTATAAATAAATCTCCTAGTACTTTAGCCATTGAACCCAATTTTGTGGCACTCAACTGAAACCCTAAAAGGTTTCCAACTGATACACTTGTCACCCACTCCAATCACTCAAATTACTACAATAATTAGATATCTAAAGCTAACCCAGCATTTGCAACCTCCAAATTACAAGTTAAACACGACAACTAGTGTAAGCTCACTTAGATTTGCATCAAAATAATGAAAAATATCATAGACCCAGCTAAGAACTCAAAGTCCCATATCATAAACACATGTTCAAAGGTAAGAAAATAATACCATAATTTGTGGCCATGAATGTAGGTAAATGAGTTATAAGATAAAAAATGAATTTCTTCTACTAATTTATCAAATCTTTCCTCCCAAAGCTTTAAACCACAAAACCCTTGTACTTCTTGAGCTAGAAGCTTTCATGTACTCTCGCTCTATCTATCTCTATATGGTCTCTATATAAATCTGATATGGAATGTTATGTTCAAAGTCTTTTCCAAAATCTTTTTATAGTCTATGCAAGTGACTCAAAGTTTGTTTACAAATTCACCATTCAGTGCTCAAGTTTGGCCATCGGCAAGTACTTTAGTGATGCACCAAATATCCACTTGACCACTTTCTCATACACTGCCTGAAGGCTCAAGTCTCTGCAACTATCTGTAATATCTTTATTCTCCGCCGATCATGTTCAGCAATCTACCAAACTTCCACCTGCATCTTCTTTCGATCATGTTCTTGAGGTCTTGAATACTGCAATATTAGGTGGTCTTTATTACCCTTTGGCGATGCGTCAAATATGTCATAGACATCACTTCTGCCTGCTTTTTTTTGCATTTTGGCTCCTTTTTCATTTTTTTGAGTATTGTCTGTCTATGCACTTTTATCCTCAATCCTGTCATAAAACACACATTTTAATCAACATATAAAGCATCATAGCACATCAAGGACAATACATCCTTACATTGTAAGCCCCAATGAGTCCAAGATATGGACTTATCAACACCCCCAACTTAAGCTTTTGCTTGCCCTCAATCATATCAAATACCAGTTGGTCCAACTCAAAGGTTGGAAGTAGGGCCATAGGAAGTAACACATACAATTCCACTTCTTTTGTCCATCCTCAAAGCTTCCAAAAGCTAATTTTAAAGCTTCAATAGGTTAATAAAGAGTTCTCAAGACATGGCCACTTCATAATTGATCATGTAGTTGCTAATCAATGTCTAAAAGCTTTACAATTTTCCCTCATGCCAAAAAAGATCTTATGCATACAAGATTAGGACATAATTTTCAAGGATCTCTTCAACATTCACTCTCTAAATTGGGAAATGGCATGTAAGCTTTAACCCGTAGGCTTGTCCTTATTCTCAATCAGAGTTCACTTGATTTCATCTAGACTAGGATCCAAAAGAACTTTATTTGTGCTGTAATACAGGGCTAAGGATGAGTAGGATAACAGATGGATTTTTGTGGCTCATCCTTCCTAGAACTTTACACACACTTTTCATGCTCATGAATCCTTTGATCCCCTTTCTTTTCTTCTCTAATTGACACCTTTTTGCTTTTGATTTTCCATCCCAGGTGTCCCCCTCTTTGCAACAATCTTTCAACAATTTTGGAGGGTCCTCTTTTTCAAGCAACTTCTTTTTCTTTTCATCATTTTTCTCTTTTTAGATCTTTTTTTCTCATCATTCAAGGGCTCATGTCCTTTCTTTCTTTTTCTTTTTCTTTCCTTAACTTATACATGGGAGACAGTCCTCTTCTACCAACACCCCTAACTTTGTCTTTTGGCCACTACTTTCACTCACTTAAGCTCAAGGATGGAATGGTGAGGAAAAAGAAGGGATTATCTTTTCAAATAAAGGTCAAGGCTATATGGATGTCAAAGAAAGGATCAAGGCTCAAAAAGGGTTCACTAAAGGATCAATTCAATGTCATTGGAGGCTTATACGTCAAAGTGAGGTCAAAAGAAACCAACGAAAGCCTAGGGTCATTTCTTACTCTGAAATCCGCCAAATCACTCTTCAAAACAAACTAGGCAAGTTTTGGATGCTACAAAACATGTCTTTCAACAAATTCTAACTCATATTGGCAAGATGGATTCACATTCAAATAGTGGTAACACACACTCATAATCCACCATCATCGCATATGCTTGCTCAATTTACACATAGTTAACTCAAGATGCATCAAATCTATTCATCGATTGATTCTTCAAGAGAAAGGCTAATCAGTGAGTTAGTATATACTCCTTGTCCATGGCATTATGCGAATCAAAGATATGGACTATCAATACTAGGATTGCTAAGGACTAGAGACACGATAAACACATTTGAATGGCTTTTCAAATATGCATGGGGTTTGCCACAAATGTTAAGGACATCATTCACAAACATTCATCCATCAGTATCAAAAAGAAAGAAAATGAAAACAACTTCTTATGTACTACAACCCAAATTAAAAGACTATTTACAACCCAAAATTTAAAAGTTGTCTCAAATTTCCATCAACAAAAACTAAAGTAAGTACTATCTCAACCAACACATCAAAATCAAAAGAAAAATAGTTAGTCATCATCAGTTAAGAAGAAATATTGGGACTCCAATAGCTCACTCCTCCTCAAAACAGAACATTATCCTCAACGTGGAAGAATGACATCAATTTAAGCATAATAAAAAAGAGTGAGAATTAGAATCCCCCTGAACATGAACAATCCTAATATGGTAGTAGTGGTGGAGCCAAAGAAGTGGTGATGAGGGCATTACTATCCACATCTTATGGTGCACTCTCCAAGTCAATCATTGGCCTTGCGAGGTTTGGCTCATGTACGTCAGAAGTGCGAATCATAGATATGTTTTATATGGACTCTTTACTGACCGTGGGCATGATCCCATCCTTTAAACACTTCAATTAATCAAGCTCCTCTTGATGTAGCTAATCTCCAGAGGCATCCTCATCAGTCTTTGGGTATTTGGTACACTGACTTCTTCACTACCCTTACTCAAAATATCAACCCCTATTGCACCCTCGAGAACCACATTATTTCACTCCTTAGGTGAAGTTATAAACCCATGTTTTTCATGTCAACCTAAAATAGTCCCATGAACATGAAAACATACATAAATGACATAAAAACTAAATGCAAGAATTTTGAGGTCTTAAGGCAAAAGGACTTAGTACCTTAGGCTAAAGTAGAGTGAAAAAGATAAGGATATCACTTCATTATGTCCGCTTTTGTTTCCCATGTTGCACCTTCATCTTGTAGATTCCTTTAAAGTAATTTAACAAATACTACCTCTTTGTTTCTCAAACTCTTCACTTGCCTCTTCAGAATTCCAATGGGGACCTCTTCATAAGCTAAATTTTCTTCAATGCTCACATTTTCCAATGGGACTGTGGAGCTTGGATTCCCAATGAATTTTCTCAATATAGAGACATGAAATACCAAATGAATCATGTTCATCTCCACTAAAAACTCTAGTTCATAAGGCACCTAGCCAACCCTTCTAATAATTTTGTAAGGCCTTACATACATAGCACTTAGTTTTCATTTCTTGCCAAACAGAACCATACCGTTCATAGGAGACACTTTTGAATAGACCTAATCATCAATATTGAATTTCAAGGTCTCTTCTCCAAGCATCATAGTATGACTTTGTTTTGGCTTTGTTCCATTTCTAAGTTCTCCCTTATGAGTTTTACTTTCTCCATGGTGTCCATGAATAAGTTCGGTCCTAAGAAATCCATCTTGCCAACTTCAAACCACCCAACAAGTGACCTACACCATCTACCATACAAAGCCTCAAACAGTGCCATCTCAATAATTAAATGAAATCTATTTTTGTAGGCAAACTTGATGAGAGATAGGTGATCATCCTAATATGCCCTAAATTCCAACACACAAGCCCTTAACATATCTTTGAGCATTTGAATTATTCTTTTGGCTTGCTTATTGGTTTGAAGATGGAAGGCGGTAGTCAAATTCACCTTAGAGCTAGGGCCTTTTTAAAATTACTTCCAAAAGTGAGAGATGAATTGAGCTCCACGATACGACATGATAGATAATGGAACCCCAGGTAATATCACCAACTCTCGGATATACAATTTATAACCAGTAAGAAATGAATAGACTTTGTGATTCTATCCATTACCACTAATATCGAGTCAAAATGTCCCTTAGTCTTAGGCAGCTTGGCCACAAAGCACATATTGATCTCTTCCTATTTTCACGTGGAAATTCTAAAGTCTTGAGCTAGGTCACTCGGTCTTTGATGTTCAATCTTAACTTGTTGATAATTAGAGTATTTGGACACAACCTTTGCTATATCCCTCTTTATTCCATTCCATCAATACACCTCCCTCAAGCCTCTATACATCTTTGTGAAATCGGGATGAATGGAATAAGAGGAATTGAGAGCTTCTTGCAATATCAAATCTCTTAATCCATCAATATTTGGCACATACAATCTTCCTTGACAATGGAGAACCACATCTCCCCTTTATGAGAATACCTTTATCTTTCCTTCCTTCATCAAGGCCTTCAATTCAACCACGGTAGGATCAAGATATTGCTTAGACTTGACATCCTCTATTAATGAAGACACAAAACCATTCAACACCATTATGCCACAGTTCTTGTATTGCTCAATGTTACCCCCATTCTAGCTAACCTATGGACTTCTTTTGCTGACTCCCTTTTTCCATCATCTTAAAGATGTGACACTCTACCCATGGACATCTTACTAATTGCATCGGCTACAACATTGGCCTTACTGAGGTAATATTTCACACTTATGTCATAATCCTTGAGATCCTTTGAGTGAACACATTATGGAGGCTCTTATGATTGGTAAAGACATAACATGAACTCCATACAAGTAATTATGCCATATCTTTAATGCAAACACCACAATCACGAGTTCAAGATCATGTGTCGGATAACTACTTTCATGCACATTCAATTTACTTGACGTATAGGCAATTACCTTCCCATTTTACATTAAAACATAATATAAAACAAACCGCAAGGCATCACAATACACCACAAATCCCTCAGTTCTCTCCAACAGAGTCAAGACTAGAGCTAAAGTCAACTGATCCTTAAAGGTTTGGAGACTCTTGTAAGACTCATCCTTCCATATGAACCTTAATTTCTTTTGAGTCAACCTATTGAAAGATGATGAAATGGAGGAGGAACCTTCAACAAATTTTCTATAGTACCCAGCTAGGCCCAAGAAACTCTTAATGAATGAGTCAATTGCCTAGGCTAATTTATCACTGCGTCCACCTTCTTAGGATCAAATTTGATCCTATCACCTAACACTATATACCCAAGAAAGCAACTTTTTCAACCAAAACTCACATTTGTCGAACATAGCAAATAATCTGTCTTCCCCTAAAGTTTGAAACACCACCCTCAAATGCTCTATATGCTTCTCTTCACTCCTAGAGTAGATCAAGATGTCATAGATGAACACCACAACAAAACTATCAATGTAAGGTTTGAATACCCTATTCATGAGATCCATAAAGATCACCAGTGCATTGGTTAGATCCAAAGACGTTACCACAAACTCAAAGTATCCATACCCTATTCAAAAAGCCATTTTATGAATATCACATTCCCTCACCCTTAGTTGGTGGTATCCAGACTGTAAGTGAATCTTGTAAAATCATTTGGATCCTTGTAATTTATCAAACAAGTCATCAATTCTTAAAAGTAGATACTTGTTCTTGATGGTAACTTTGTTGAGTTGTCAATTGTCTATGTACATTCAAAGTGACCCATCTTTCTTCCTTTCAACCACCACTGGAGCTCCCCATAGGGACCTACTTTACCCAATGAAGCCTTTTTCTAATAGGTCCTTCAATTGCTTCTTTAGCTCTTTTAACTTCACTAGGGCTATTCGATAAGGAGGAATAAAGAAAGGTTAAGTATCACGGAAGTATATGCCAAAGTCTATTTCCCTTTTGGGAGGAACACTAAGTAACTCTTCAAGAAAGACATTTGAAAACTCATTTACAATGGGAACTAACTCAAGACAGGGGATTTTGGAAGTGACATCTCTAACACTTACTAAATGATAAATACATCCCTTGGAAATAATTTTACGGGCTTTGAGATAAGAAATAAACTAACCTCTACATGAGGAACTATTACCCTTAATAGACTCATTTAGGAATTCAAATTTTACCCTATGAGTTTGGTAATCTATAGAAGCATAGGAAGCATACTACCAGTCCATCCCAAGTATAACATCAAAATCAATCATAGAAAGCTTTATCAAGCAATAACGAATAACTTTATACAAGATAGATAGGGGATAACCCCTATAGACTTTTTGTGCAATGATGGACTCTCCTACGAGAGTACAAACTTCAAAAGTCTCATTTAGGACTTCAAGTCAAAAATGGAATCTATTTGCTAGAAATGAAGTTTTAAAAGACAAATTGGCTCTTAGATCTAATTATAACATCTCCGAAGTACCTTAGAATACCTTATTATTCTTCTTTACATAACGTATCATCCATGTATTTTTTTGGAAAATTTGAGGTTGCATCCTTGATCAAGAGGCAAAAATTATGTGGGAAAAAGGATCTTGCTCAATTTGTAAGTCAATCATATCAAAAAAATAATATTTCATAGCGTTTGCGCTTTTTAGAAGGGTCTGCAACCTCTCTACATCGTGGAGTGGGTCTATGTCAGTGTAAACTTGAGACTCATCACAGGTCTAAAATAGGGAACTATTAAACTTCATGCAAAAATAAACTATGCCAAAACAAGTCCGCATTGCGCTCCCATTTCACCACAGTATAAAAGTTTTTCAATATTTCTGGATTTAAGGGTAATTAGGACAAATCCCTAAACCCTTTTATACAGAAATACATGAAAATTCTACCATTTTTAGTCCTATTTTACTCACAAAAACACCAAAAATCTTCTCTAAACTCTCCAAAATTTCTCTTCAAAATTCTCTAAAATTCCTAGGATTCTAAGACTCCTCTATTGAAGGCCAAGCTTCAAGGTGACTTCAACCTTCATCAAGATTCTCTTATCATCTCTCATGAACATTATGGTATGTGTGTTTTTTCATCCATGGATCCTTCCACCAATGGAGTCCAAAACCCTGTTTAACTCAATCCTTTAATTTCAATACTTTTTTCACTATGGGTACTTCGAATTCTTACTATTATGCATGATTCATATTGGAAATTATTATTTTTTGATCTGAAATGCATGAAATGAGTTTAGAATTTACAAAGCCTTTTCATTAATACATTGGATTGATGATTTTCTAAATAGGTCTTGTTAAATCTTAACCTAAATGTTATATTTTGGTTTCAATCATGAGTATTATGTTCAAATGAGTATGTATTTTAGTCTAATTACATGAATTGATAGATTTTGGAAAATGACCTATCTTAAACTATTATGGATCTTTGAATCTCATTAAGGGTTATTTAAATTATGATTTATGAGATGATTTTCATAATGCTTGATTAGTCTATATATTAACTCATATAGCTTAAAAAGTATAAAAATATTGTTCTTAATGCATTATTGTGCCTCATGTGCTTACGAATTTATGTGTTTGATGCTAGAATTGAGGATGAAAATCCATGGAAGAATCGACATCGCAGAAAGATTTGATGGATTGCCAAATACTGATGCTGACCACCTAATATTCCAGTGTTCGAACCACAGATTTAGTGTTAAAGGGAGACATTGGTGAAGATTTGGTGGATCCCCAAACAAGTTCGATGATGCTTAGTTGTGTCACCTGATATTACTAAGACCAAGGCCTACAATAGATGTTTAAAAAGATGGTTAAGTACACATCGTTGTTGGCCTTCAACATATATTTAAAAAGGCAATCAAGTACACATTCAATGGATTGCCAATGTAGTCAGTAATCACCGACCTTGATTAACAATCGGTGATCTAGAGTATATTGAACGGTCTTTTGGTACATAATTTAGAAGAGGATATTCAGAGAGAATACACTAAACCATTCTTCTATAGAGAGAAGTACATCAAAGATTTCATACGTGAAGAAGAGGGTTTGAACCTAGCTTTGGGAGGAAGATTGGAGCAAGAAGAAAAGAAATTGTTTCTATTTTCTTGTAAATCCTATACCCATTAAAATGGAGGTTGATCTTAGTACACAATTTTATCTTTTAGTTGAGATAGGCTAAAACCTTTTATCTCAGAGGTGTGTAATTAACTTGGGTATTTGATTCATGATTTAGTCTTATTTATTTTGAATGTTTTGTCATTGATTGAAGTGAGTTCATGTTCATTACCATTTATTAATTGAAGTCCTAGAGTTGAAAACTCAAGATTATGCTTAGATCTTCAATTCTTGCAAGTACCCTTGAATGATTGGAGTGGGTAATGTGATGTTGGTCATGTTTACTATGGGTTTTGATTGAACGTTTGAAAGGAGTTCAATTGGTTAAGGTCTTAGATACTTTGCTATTCAATTGCTTAGGCCTGATTGTGTTCTAGTGCAATTTAGCATATGAAGCTTTAGAAAGTTCATGTGAAACACTACTGTTGTCTAATAAATAATAGTAGTTACTAGAACTCTAGCCTATTCACATTAAATTGACACAATCATTCAAGTTGCAAGACTCAATTGTTGATTTCTTGACCCAAGTGAACACACCTTTGACATATCTCCTTCTCCATTCGTTTAAAATCAATAATCAAAATCACATTCTATTTAACTAATATTAAAATTCATTTTTATCAATGCTACAAACCTTTGAGAAAATTTAATACTTCTAACTTTGACTCGACCATTCCTGTGGATTGGACCCCGATTCTTAGTTGGGTAAATATATGATGATGACTGTAATACTTCTTAATGTTTCTGAGGTATGTTAAGGCGAACATCAATGCCCTAACTAGGGATTTACAATGATTATGTGGGTTGTTTTAGGTTTAAATGATTATTATTTAAATCTTTTATACACATTACTCTTGAAATTCATGATTTAAGCCTCTATGCACGAACCCACTAAGTTTGTGTTAAAGTTACATGATTAAATATGATAAAAGGTTATACTACATGTTATGCAACTTTATAAATAATATAGTAAAAGGTCCCAGATCTCATGAGACTTTATTGATGCTTAAATCAAGTTTTCAGAGGTGTGTGACCCATGAGGGATGCTTGTGTATGACTTTGTATGGCTTAAGAAAGGATTTGAGGCTTGGTGACCCTCTATGGAACCTCCCATAAGCCGTGGTCCTCACCACTAGCCATGGAAGGGTCTTTTGGTAGGATCCCCAGCCATCAAGCAAAGATTTTGGCTAAGGCAGCCACCAAGGGCTCTTACGCAAGCCATGCAACCCACCATAAGTCGTGGTGGGGTCTCGTGGTACTCACCATAAGATGTGGTGAGGTGTATCATGAAGCCCTAATCCTAAAATGTGGTTCTAAGCATAAGATTACCATTTTAGAACTTAGATAATTTGTAAGGACCATTTTACTATTAATGCACCTTTTGAATGAACTATGAATCGTCAGTGGAAATGTCCTTAGGTTGTAAACTTGGCTAAGTATTTGAAGACCTTACCATAGACCCTTGTACAGTCAATGGTCATGTGCGTGGGCTGTGCTGCCCTTTCACGGGCCACATGGACACTTTTTAATACTTATTTTATTAATGGTTTTCTCATAAATTTTGTGATTTCTAAGGGTCATTCTAAACCCCTGAAAAGACCTATACTCCTTCATTTTCATTTAAATTCATTCATTACATTTGGAATATTCAAATTCTCTCTTTTAAGAACTACTATCAAGTGTGCCATTGGAGATTTAACTTGGAACTCAAGGAAGGGTCTTCTTCTCCAATCAATTTCTTTTTGATTCTTCTAAATTATCTAAGGTATGTGGGATTGATTCATGGTCCCTTTCAACTATGAAGAGCCTAAAGATTTCTTACTTCTTAATTTATGAATTTCAAGCTTACTTTGAATATGAGTCTTTTAAATTAATGTTGATTTGATTCAATTGAGATATGAGTTGTATTTAATATATGTTTTTAAAGTGATTTAACCCCTAGTATGTTGAATTACATTGATATTATGAATGGTTGAATATGAATGTTTTAAATGTTGAATTTAGGCATGGGTAATCTCAAGCATGCTTCAAATGTGAATTTCTTCATTGATTTACTTGGATTTCCTATTATGATGTTGTTTTAAGTATGAATCTCTCTTTCCTATGCTATTCTCTCATAATTCATGGCATTTGCATACATGAACATTGATTTTCATGAAGTTTATGATGTCGGCTAAGTCTCAATTATGATGATGATTATGTTTTCAAGCAAAGTATAAGTATGACAAGAGTGTGATTACATAATGTCTATGATATGGCTCTTTGAGAAATTATGGGTGTTTACACCATATGTATAAGTATGAAATAGATATTCCATGCATGAAAGTATGACATGAAGTATGATTTCACTTTTTAGCCCAAGTATACATGATTATGAAGTATGTTTGGCTTTTAAGCCTGAGTATGCATGGTTATGTTTTGAAAAGCTTATGCCTCTTTTTTAAGCATGTATATGTATTCTCATGGGATGAAAACTTAGGCCGAGTGGGCTTGTGTGAGGGGGGATATCCCCAAGGTTCCATATATAAATCCTCAAGTTCCACAACTATGTTCCAAACATAGGTTCATGTTTATGCCCCTTTTAAGGGATGATTATGCTAAGGATCTACCTTTAGAAAATAGGTCACCTCTTTATCAGTTGTGGGAAAGAGGATGGAGTTCCAAGTTATAGCTCACTTGGTCTTATGTTGGTTGAGGTCCCATCCCTGCAATGTATAAAGTATTTTTTTGCATTTTATGCATTTTTATGGCATACTGATATATTATTCTTTCTGATGTACTTCTTTCTATACATATGCCCTTGTCAGCTATCACTGAATGCAAGTTTAATGAGTTCATATGCATTGCATGCCCGCATACTTAGTACATTCAAATGTACTCACATATACTCTTTGCTTGCATGATCTAACCATGTTGCGGCCAGAGACTATCTTCGTCCACCTCTTGACTGTTAGCTTGGATTGTAAGAGTTGCTTGTGGTGATTCTTATCATCCAAGGACAAGCCACCTTCTATCTAGCCATTATCTTAGTTTCTCTTATGTCTTTACTTAGAGGGTGAGCAGGGGACATGTCTTGCCCGTATCCTATTCTATGACTTAGATACATTGTTGGACAACATATAAACACAATGTAAGGATCTGTGCTATGTTATATTATTTGCTTTTGGAGATTATGATTATGGCTATTTATTGATGTTGATGAGATGATGATATGTTTTTAATGAGATATGGAAAGTCCTAAGTCCTTTCTATCACCATAGCATGAGTCATACTTTTCCGCCCCTTAGTTCTTATGTGCTATGTTCTATGTGGATCATGCTAATCCCTATCATTATGATATCCCCATAGTGTGATTCATACTTTTCTATCCCTTAGAACTATATGTTTATTGTCTTACTACACGCTTCTGAACCGATGATGTGTATATAGATGCTATGAGGCTTATTTGGGGACTCTTAGGTTCCCATTCACCATGTCACTCTTAGGCCTTAGGCTTGGATCGTGACAAACTTGGTATTAGAGCACTAGTTTTAAAAATGATCCTCAGAGTCCAAGATGACACGTCGAGTAGAGTCCTATTCATTGGTATGAAGTGTACTATACCTATGAGTACAAGGCTATGATGTGTTTTAGGAATGGTCTCACTTATTTGTGTCTTATGTCATGTTATTAACCATGTCTTTGGACTTCCTAACTTTTGATGATATCTTAGATGCCTTACAGAAGATGCCTCTATGAAGAGCCCCTTTACAATGGCATGCCCCGATTAATGAGGACCAAGTCCCTCAACAGCATATGGAAGAGCCTATTACTAAGGATGAATTTTGAACTTCCTTTGCCATGCTTCCCCAAGTGGTGAGCAACTAGGCTAGGAAGGTCAATCCTTCTCCTCATGTCTCCACTCTGACTGCTAGAGTAAGATATTATATATGGGTGAATCCTCCAGAGTTTTATGAGTCAAAAGGTGATGAGGATGCTCAAGACTTCATCGATGAACTCTCTAAAGTGTTGACTATTATGCAGGTGAATTCATAAGAGAAAGCTAAACTAGCTGCCTATCATGTGAAGGATGCTGTTCAAGTGTGGTACAACTAATAGTTAATAGAGAGGGTTGATAATAATAGGGTTGGTTGGGAAGAGTTTAAGTTTGCCTTTCTGGAACATTTCTTTCCTCTTGAGCATGGAGAGGCCAAAATAACAAAATTTAGCAACCTCAAATAGGATAGTTTGAGTGTGAGGGAGTATGCTCTCAAATTTACAAAGCTCTAAAAGTATGCTCCTATGTTAGTGGATGACCCCTACGTAAGAATGCACAAGTTTATTTCTAGGAACTTTGATTTGGTTGTGAAAGAATGTCTATGGGGAAAAGCTCAAGGAGATGAGGGTGAATAACTCTAAGAGAACCTGTTTTGATGGTGAGTTCTTGAAACGACCCCAAAAAGCGCCCAAAAATGTGCCTCAGAAGTGCCAGAATCATAATTTCCATATATCTCAAAATCTGTGTGCGATATCGATGACTCCTAGTACACACAAGTGTACATAGTCGAAACAAGTAATATAATGGCCTTTTCAAGATTGGGATGTCAATCCCAAGAGACTTGATATAACTTGCTTCTTGTTTAGGGGGTCAAATTGAGTGGGAGATGGGTCTAACCCCAATTTAAGAGCAATCATAGCAAAATTTGAAAATTACAAAAATACGAATTCCAGTGTGTATCTGCGCCCCTAGCGTGACGCACCAAGGGCGCGCTACTGTGTATTTTGTGCAATGTTTTTCTATCTTAGTCCAAGACTCTTGGGTCTTTGGCCTAGGTGTTCCCGTGCATGAAAATACTTGTACTTAGCCTTATTTCATCGTTATATCATTCAAGACATTTTCCAATACTCTCTCAAACAGTTGAACAAATATTTCACTCTGAATTTCAAGTCCCAAATCTTATCTAAATCTTAAGGTTCTCATTCAATCTTCAAGTCTCCATTTTCAATCTTCTACAAGGATTCTCCAAAGTCAAGGTATGTGGGTTTCTTTCATGGGTTCCTTTCACCCATGCTGCCAAAGCTTTCTTTTACCTAAAATTGCTTGATTTAAAGTTAATTTACTTATGGTTCTTACTTGTTATGAATTTCACTATACACTATGTTGGGGTTTCATGAAATTATGATTGTTTTAGCATGTTTTGAGCTATGAATCTAAGATCTATTGTGAGATTTGATGAAGGATTTTGATGTATATTGCTTGAGAGTATTACCAAGTATCTATTGATGGTTTTACATTGAATTTCTAGCATGATTCCACTCTTGAGTTGCATAGTTTTACACTAGCACTGCACACCTGCCAAGTGTTTGATAAAATGTTTGGTTAATGTATTTCAAGGAATTGAAGGTCCAATGAATGTACTATGAGTTGAATGACTTTATGATGATGAGAGGAACATATGTATATGACATTCTACTATATAGTTGAAACGACCTCAAAAAGTGCCCAAAAATATGTCTCGGAAGTGCTCGGAATTGTAATTTCCATATACACAAAATTCGTGCGCGATATCAAAAATCCAACTTCATATTCTTGTTCAGGGGTCATTTGGAGTGTAAAATGGGTCTAATCCTAATTTAAGAGCAAACGACTAGCAATTTTGATTTTCTAAAAATGTAATTTCTAGTGTTGTTTCTGCACCGCTTCTGCGAGGTGTACTGGTACATTTTTGTGAGCAAATTTTCGACTTCAGTCCAAGATTTTTAAGTCTTGAGCCTAAGTGTTCCCAAATGTGAAAATATCCATACTTAGCCATTTGTCACCCTCATATCATTCTATATATTCCCCAATACTCATCCAAACACTTAGCCAAATATTATACTCCTAAACTCAACTACCACAACCCTCTCTGGATCTAAGGATTTCCTCTCAAGCTTCAAGTCTCCATATCCAATCTTCATCAAGTTCATCCCCAAAGCTAAGGTATGTGGGTTCCCTTTACCCATGATACCCAAGCTCTTTTTACTCAAAATTGCATGAATTAAAGTTGATTTATTCATGCGTCTTATCTATTATGAAAAGAACAGCACACTATGTTGGGATTTATGAAATTATGACTGCTTTACCATATTTTGGGCTATGA
Source organism: Solanum virginianum (assembly GCA_000787875.1). Lineage (NCBI taxonomy): Eukaryota > Viridiplantae > Streptophyta > Magnoliopsida > Solanales > Solanaceae > Solanum > Solanum virginianum. Next base: position 21,949 of record DF362090.1, read on the forward strand.
ATCTAAGATCTATTGTAAGATTTGATGAAGAATTTTGATGTATATTGTTTGAAGGTATTACCAAGTATCTATTGAAGGTTTTACATTAAATTTACTAGCATGATTTCACTCTTAAATTGCATGATTTATACTGGCACTACATATCCTCTAAGTGTTTGATGAAATGTCCAGTTATGGCTTATTGAGGAGTTGAGGGCTCAATTCTTGTCTTATGAGTTGAATGACTATATGATGTTAGAATGGTAATGAAATAATGATGAAATGTATGTATGTCTATGATGATGAAATGATGATGAAATACATGTATGTTTATGATGGTTATATGATGATGAAATGTATGTATGGATATGATGACTACATGACGGTGAGAATATTATTGGCTTGTGACCATGCCCTACTCGGGGATTGCGTACTAGGTAATCGTGTCAAGGTATTTGTACTATGATAACCTATTAGGGGGTTTGTACTCTAGTCACCACAGGTGGTAGGGTGTGACATTCCATCAACCTTGTTAGGGGTTTATACCTATCAACCTATCAGTGGGTTTGTACTCAAGTTACCACAGGTGGTAGGGTATGAGTATCCATCAACCATATTGGGGGTTTATGCCCATCAACCTTATTGGGGGGTTTGTACTCCATCAATATGTTGGGGGTTTGTACCCATCAACCCATTGGGGGGGTTTACACCTCAACAATCTCATGAATGGCTTCGTACTTCATGTGCCTCTCCAAGCGGGTGATAGGCCTTGGATTGCACTAAGAAATAGTCATCCCTTCACATACGTTATGTTCTATGAAAATATGATTTAACCCAAGCATCTTCCATTAATGTCATATAGCCATATGCCTATGTATTGTTCTATTGCATCCTACATACTTTGTATATTCAAATTTACTAACGTATACTCTATGACTACATGATGTCACCATTAGGAATCGGTGTATCGCTTAATCATCCTCCTCCATGTGGCTAGTACGACTTCTATCAAGCTTGTTGGTCAGTCCTCTATTCCAGAGATGTTACTTATGATATCATTCTATGTATTAAGACATTCTCTCTTAACATATGTATCGACTATGAGGGTGAGCCCGGTTGTTTTTTCTTGGCCCCCGCTCTTATCTATGTAGTAGAGGTATTGTTGAACATAATATTTATCAATACTATGAGCTTGACTCTATTGACTATAGATGTTTATAATATGGAAGTTTACCCTTAGTCCCAATTTTCCTTATTTATATTTATCTCTTATTGTCAATCTAATTACTTCCACGATCGAGAATGTGTAATGATATGCTATGAGGCTTGTTTGGGGTTCCTTTGGGTTCCCCATTTACTGGTCACATCTAGGGCTGTAGGCTTGGGTCATGACAATAGTGTTGGAAATTAACCATGTCTTTCTCGGGGGGTTAAGAGCCCGGGTAACCATGTCGAGGGGTTCGTACTTTGATACTAATCAAGGGGTTATGCCTTGATAATTGGGTTGAGGGGTTAGTACCTCAATCACCAGGGGTGGTAGGGTGCGACTATCCATCAATCAATCAAGGGGTTCATACCTTGGTAATCGGGTTAAAGGGTTAGTTCCTCAATCACCCATTAATCACCATGGTTGGTAGTGTGCGACAATCCACCAACCAACCAAATGGGTTTCTACCTTGGTAACCTACGGGTCTATAATGATGGTCTCTTCTTACACATATTATATTCCATGTAAGAATATTTTACTTAAGTATTGATATATATATGCAATATTGTTATTATGCTATCTATTGCTTACTATTATGCATTTTGATTATGATACCTATCTCTTATTGTATTACATCCTACATACTTGGTACATTCAAACATACTATCGCATACTCTATGCCTTTATGATGTTATCATGTACAAATTGGAGCTGCACTTGATCATCTACCTCCAAGTGGCTAGTACGATCACTCTCTTAAGCTAGTTAATGAGTCTTCCATTTTGAGGACAATGTCTATGTTCTCATGTTATGTATTCCAGCTCTCTTTATTTATTGTATATTTGACTATAAGGATAAGCCCAGTTGCTTGTCTTGGCCCCAACTAAGTTCAATGGATAGAGGTGTTATTGGACATGCTATGTATAATGCTATGAGCTTGACTCTCTCTTGACTCTTGATGTTTATGATATGAAAGATGTCCCTTAGCCCCAGTTATCCCTTTTTACAATCTTTTGTTGTCATTTTATTGATTCCGCGACCAAGGATGTGTAATGATGTGCTAAGAGGCTTGCTTGGGGTCCCTTCGGATTCCCCATGCATTGTGTCATGTCTAGGCCCTAGGCTTGGGTCCTAACAAGCTTTGCATCAAAGCACTAGGTTGTTAATGGTCCTCGGCATCCAACACACCATGTCGATTATAGTTTTATTCATCATTGTGTTGTGCACCACAATTATGAGTAAGAGGCAATGTTTTCCTTCTTCTTACTTTATGTCGTGCTATAGAAGTTAAGATAAGATTTTCCTCCCTAACAATTGTTCTTTGCTATTCTAGATCATGCCTAACATAAGAGGAAGAAGAGTCCGCATTCCCGAGGAACAACTGGCTAATGGTGAGTTCTGGGATGCTCTCACTTTGTTTGCACAAGTTGTGGATACTTGAAGAGAAGGCAGAGTTAACAGCTTACTAACTCAAGAGGGTGGCACAAATATGGTTTAATCAATGAAAGGAGGAGAAGGGAATCAACAATGTGGTGCTTTGGGAGGAGTTCAAGGAAATTTTTCTTAATCGGTTCTTCCTTCTTGAACTTAGGGAGGCCAAGATGGTGGAGGCGGAGTTGGTGACTTACCAACTCAAGAGGGAGGCACAAATATGGTTTAATCAATGTAAGGAGGAGAAGGGAATCAACAATGTAGTGCTTTTGGAGGAGTTCAAGGCAACTTTTCTTAATCGGTTCTTCCTTCTTGAACTTAGGGAGGCCAACATGGTGGAGTTTATGAATTTAAGGCAAGGGTCTATGAGTGTGAGGGAGTATGCCCTCAAGTTCAATCAACTCTCTAAATATGCTCCCCATTTGGTTGCCGACCCAAGGTCTAGAATGAACAAGTTTGTGATGGGTGTTTCTAATTTGGTAAAGTAAGGAATGCCGGTCCGCTGTGTTGATTAGTGACATGGATTTGTCCTATTTGATGATTATGCCAAGCAAGTGGAGGAGGAAAAATTGAGGAAGAGGATGGGTAATGAGGCCAAGAGGGCCTGCTTTGAGGGTAGGTTCCAAATTCGAAAGGGTGGCTAGTTCAATCAAGGATAAGGGTCTTCTCATGCTTCTAATAGGGGATTTTCCAATGAATTCCCAAAGGCCCAAGGTTTTAGTGGTGTGGTCCCTAATAATATGTGTGCAAAATGTAGTAGGGGCCAAGAGGGTCCATGTTTGAGAGACATTAATGCATCTTATAGGTGTGGAGAATTTGGTCACAAAAAGATTGATTGTCCTCATAACAGCAACAAGGGCAAGGAGGTCCATCCATAAGGTGAAAATATGGTTCCTTTGGGAAGAGGTGGTCAACAAGGTGGTGCCCCAAGACACAATCAGTTTTATGCTTTCATGGGAGGCAAAGGGTTGATGAGGTGCCCGATGTCATCACTGGTATGTTAAAATTCTTTGATTTTTATATGTATGCATTGATTGATCTGGGTGCCACTCTTTCTTTTGTTACCTATTTTGTGGCTAAAAAGTTTCATGTTGAGCCCGGATTATTGTGTGAGTCATTTGAGGTGTCTACTCCTATTGGTACATCTATTATTGCTAAAACGTTCTATAGAACTTGTCCTATTTGCATCTTGTATAAAATATTGCCTTGTGATCTTGTTGAGTTGGATATGGTTGATTTTGATGTCATTCTTGGGATGGATTGGTTGCATGCATAATATTCCTCTATTGATTGTAGAACCCGTAGGGTCAAATTCCAATTCCCATATTTGAGTGGGAGAGTCATTACGTGGTGGTCAAAGGTAGGTTTATCTCTTGCATTCAGGCCCGTAAGTTGATCTCTAAGGGGTGTGTTTATCATCTTTTGATGGTTAGGGATGTGGAGTCCAAAGCCCTTCCCATAGAGTCAATTTCGGTGGTAAATGAGTTTCATGATATCTTTCCAAATGACCTTCCCAGTGTTCCTCCAGAAAGAAAAATAGATTTTGGTATAGACCTCCTCCTCGATACTCAACCCATTTCTATTCCCCCTTACCGTGTGACCCCGGTGGAGTTAAAGAAGTTGAAGGAGCAATTGAGGGATTTGTTGGAGAAGGATTTTATTAGGCCTAGACAATCACCTTGGGGTGCTTCTGTGTTGTTTGTGAAGAAGAAGGATAGGTCCCTTAGGATGTGTATTGACACTGACAACTCAATAGGGTCACCAGAAAGAATAAGTGTCCTTTTCCAAGAATTGATGATTTATTTGACCAATTGCAAAGGGCTAGCCACTTCTCTAAGGTTGATCTTCAGTCTGGGTACCATTAAGTGGAGGTGAGGGAGTGTGATATTCCTAAGACGGCCTTCTAGACTAGGTATGGGCATTTTGAGTTTGTTATGGTATTTTTTGGTTTGACCAATGCACCAGCTATCATCATGGATCTTATAATAGGGTCTTCAAACCTAATTTTTTTTGTTGTGGTCTTCATTGATGATATTTTGATCTATTCTCATAGTTTTGGAGGAGCATATGGGTCATTTGAAGATAGTGCTAGAAATATTTGGGGAAGAGAAGTTGTATGCCAAGTATGAAAAATGTGAATTTTTGTTAAAAGAGGTTGCCTTTCTAGGTCATATGGTATTGAGGGATGGTATTAAGGTGGATCCTAAAAAGATGGATGTGATTAGAAATTGGCCTAAACCATTGACCACCTCGGATATTAGGAGCTTCTTGGGCTTAGCGAGTTACTATCGAAGGTTTATGAATAGGTTCTCTTCTATTGCTTCTTCTATGACCAAGTTGACTCAAATGAAAGCCAAATTTGTGTGGACCAATGAGTGTGAAAAGAGTTTCCAAACATTGAAAGATAAGCTTGTGTCCGCTCCTATGTTGTCACTACTGGAAGGGCTAGAAGGATTTGTTGTGTATTGTGATGATCTTAGAGTTGGTTTGGGTTGTGTGTTGATGAAAAATGGTAAGGTGATAGCCTATGCTTCTAGATAACTCAAAATGCATGAAAAGAATTATCCTACTCATTATCTTGAATTGGCCGCTGTGGTTTTTCCTTTGAATATTTGGCATCACTATTTGTATAGAGTGCATGTTGATGTTTAACGATCATAAGTCTCCAATATGTGTTCACTCAAAATGATCTCAACTTGAGGCAAATAAGGTAGTTAGAACTTCTTAAGGATTATGATATGAGTGTGCATTATCATCCCGGTAAGGCTAATGTGATGGCAGATACTTTGAGTAGGGTGTCGATGGGTAGCCTAGCTCATGTGATGATGGTGGTAAAGGGGTGGCTAGGAAGGTCCACCGGTTAGCTAGATTGGGAGTTAGGTTAGAAGAGGGTGATGATGGTGGTGTTATTGTTGTTGTTGATGGTTTTGAATCTTCCTTGGTCGATGAGGTAAAAGCAAAGCAAGATCTTGACCACTCTTTTTTAGAATTGAAGGCATTGGTAAAGGATGGTAAGGTGGAGGTTTTCTCCCATGAGGGAGATGGTACCCTTAGATGCCAAGGTAGTTTGTGTGTGCCTTGTGTTGATGGCTTGAAGGAAAAGGTTCTTGATAAGGCTCATAGTTCTTCTTACTCTATTCACCCCGGGTCTACTAAGATGTATAGAGATTTGAGAGATGTGTTTTGCTGGGGAGGTATGAAGAAAGACATTGAAACAAGTCATAGCCTAACCCAACATATAGAGATTCCTACTTGGAAGTGGGAAGAGATTAATATAGATTTTGTGATTGGGTTGCCCAAGACTAGAAAGGGTTTTAATTCTATTTGGGTTGTGGTTGACAGGATGATGATAGATTTTGTGATTGGGTTGCCCAAGACTAGAAAGGGTTTTAATTCTATTTGGGTTGTGGTTGATAGGATGACAAAATCGGCTCACCTTCTACCATTTAAGACTACATATTAGGCTAAAAATTATGCTAAATTATATATTTATGAGTTGGTGAGGTTGCATGGGGTTTCATTATCCATCATATCAGATCGTGGTGCTCAATTTACTTCACATTTTTGTAGGTCTTTCCAAAGGGGTCTTAGGACCAAAGTTAAACATAGTACGACGTTCCACCCTCAAACGAATGGCCAAGCTAAAAGAATGATCTAAACTCTTGCGGATATGCTTAGGGCTTGTATTTTAGAGTTTAAGGGTAGTTGGGATGATTATCCTCTATTGATTGAATTTGCTTATAACAATACCTATTATTCCAGCATTGGTATGGCTCCTTTTGAGGCCCTTTGTGGTAGACATTATAGATCACCGGTTGGGTGGTTTGAAGGTTGAGAAATGGCTTTATTGGGTCCAGATCTTGTTATGGATACCATGGAGAAGGTAAGATTGATTAAAGAAAGGTTGAAAACAGCCCAAAGTTGCGAAATGTCTTATGCCCATATGAGAAGGAGGGAGCTTGAGTTTAAGGTTGGTGATCGGGTCTATTTGAAGGTGTCATCCAAGAAGGGTGTGGTTTGTTTAGTTAAGAAGGGTAAACTAGGTCCAAGATTTATAGGTCCTTAAATAGTGAGGAGAAGGATTGGTAAAGTGGCCTATGAGTTAGAATTGCCTAGTGAAATGGAATTGGTTCATCCGATCTTCCATGTGTCTATGTTGAGGAAGTATGTGGGTGACCCCAATGCTATTGTGCCTCTTGATGTTGTGGGGGTAGTTGAGGACAACTTGACATATGAAGAAGTTCCAATAGAGATCTTGGATAGACAAGTGAAAATGTTGAGGAACAAGGATGTTACTTCCATTAAGGTCCTTTCGGAGGAATCAACAAGTCGAGAGTGCTACATGGGAGGCCGAAGCAGACATGCAAAAATGATATCCTTATCTTTTCCATCCTACTCAAGCCTAAGGTACTAATCCTAAGTCTTTTATGTGGTTTCATGTCTCATGTTCCAGCCCCTAAGTCATTTGCATGCATTCATGTTTATATTGACAAAGTTCATGGTGTATTTACACTTATGTTGAGATTATGAAAAAGGTGTTTTAAGTGTGTTGTTGCATTCATGTTGGTGCTGATTTCTTCACGATTACTTTTCTTATATACGTTTCTTTACCATTTGGAGGTGAATATTCCCAAGGGGGAGATATTGAAATGACCCCAAAAAGTGCCCGAAAATATGCCTCGAAAGTGCCAAAATCATAATTTCCAGATATCTCAAAATCCATGCATGATATCAAAAATCCAACTTCATATTCTTATTCAGGGGGTCAAGTTGAGTGGTAGATGGTTCTAACCCCGATTTAAGAGCAATCGTAGCAAAATTTGAAAATCACAAAAATACGAATTCCAGTGTGCATTCGTGCCCCTAGCGCGACGTACAAGGGCGCGCTACTGTGTATTTTTTGTACTATTTTTCTATCTCAGTCCAAGACTTTTGGGTTTTCGGCCTAGGTGTTCCCGTGAATGAAAATACTTGTACTTAGCCTTATTTCACCGTCATATCATTCAAGACATTTCCCAATACTCTCTCAAACACTTAAACAAATATTTCACTCCGAATTTCAAGTCCCAAATCTCATCTAAATCTTAAGGTTCTCATTCAAGATTCAAGTATCCATTTTCAATCTTCTTCAAGGATTCTCCAAAGTCAAGGTATGTGGATTTCTTTCATGGGTTCCTTTCACCCATGATTCCAAAGCTTTCGTTTACCTAAAATTGCATGATTTAAAGTTAATTTACTTATGGTTCATACTTGTTATGAATTTCACTGCACACTATGTTGGGGTTTCATGAAATTGTGATTGTTTTAGCATGTTTTGAGCTATGAATGTAAGATCTATTGTGAGATTTGATGAAGGGTTTTGACGTATATTGCTTGAGGATATTACCAAGTATCTACTGATGGTTTTACATTGAATTTCTAGCATGATTCACTCTTGAATTGCATGGTTTTACACTAGCACTACACACCCACCAGGTGTTTGATAAAATTTTTGGTTAATGTATTTCGAGGATTTGAAGGTCCAATGCATGTCATATGAGTTGAATGACTTTATGATGATGAAAGGAATGTTTGTATATGATATTCTCCTATATAGTGTTGGAAAGTGATCATGCCTTACTTAGTGGGTTAAGAGCCCGGGTAAACATGTCGAGGGGTTTGTATCTTGATACTAATCAAGTGGTTGTGCCTTGATAACTGGGTTGAGGGGTTACTACCTCAATCACAGGGGTAGTAGGATGCGACTATCCACCAACCAATCAAGGGGTTCATACCTTGGTCACTGGGTTGAGGGATTAGTTCCTCAATCACCACGGGTGGTAGGGTATGATGATCCACCAGCCAACCAAAGGGGTTTGTACCTTGGTGACCTACGGGTTCTATAATGATGGTCTTTTCTTACGCATGTATTATATTCCATATAAGCAAGTTTTACTTAAGCATTGATCATACATATCATATTATTATTATGCTATCTATTGCTTACTATTTTGCATTTTTATTATGATAGCTATCTCTTGTTGCATTGCATCCTACATACTTAGTACATTCAAATGTACTAACATATACTCTATGCCTACATGATGTTACCATGTAGGAAACAAATATCCACTTGATTATCTACCTCCATGTGGCTAGTACAATCTCTCTCTTAAGCTAGTTGGTGAGTCCTCCATTTTGAGAACATTATCTATGTTCTCATGCTATGCATTACAACTGTCTTTCTTTATTGTATATTTGACTATAAGGGTGAGCCCAGTTGCTTGCCTTGGCCCCCGCTAAGTTCAATGGTTTGAGGTGTTGTTAGACATGTTATGTATAATACTATGAGCTTTACTCTCTCTTGACTCTTGATCTTTATGATATGAAAGATGTCCCTTACCCCGGTTATATCCCTATTTACTATCTCTTGTTGTCATTTTATTGCTTCCACGACCAAGGATGTGTAATGATGTGCTAAGAGGCTTGCTTGGGGTCCCTTTAAGGTCCCTTCAAGTTCCCCATTCTCCATCTCACGTCTAGGCCCTAGGCTTGGGTTAACTCTCGAAGTAGTAGTGGGTTGGTCACTTTCAACAACACTAGAGTTCAAATGCTAGGATTGCCAACAATAGAGTGCCTACTCCTAAGGCACTTGCAGGAGGTGGACTATTTCATGCTAGATGTGACAGGTGTGGAAAGAGCAACCCCTGAAGGTGCTTGTGAGGTTTCGATGCTTGCTTTGGGTATGGTGTAATAGGCCACAAGTTGATTGATTACCAAAAGCACCCAAGAAAGGCCAAGTGGCTCTGATCAATCAAGGTCAACAAAGGGAACAGTAGGGCGATGCTCCAGAAACAATAGGTTCAATGCTTTGCATGCCAGAGAAGAAGTAGAGGAGACTCCAGATGTAGTGACTGGTCTATTAAAAGTCTTTGATTTTGATGCTTATGCTTTACCTGATCCGGGTGCAAAATTTTCTTTTGTGACAACTCTTTTGGTTGTTAAGTTTGGATTTGTCCTGAAATCTTAAGGGAACCTTTTTCAATTTATAATCCCGTGGGTGAGTCTGCTATTGCCGAAAGAGTCTATCAGGTTTGTCCTATCTCTGTCTTACATAAAGTCTATCTGTGTGATCTTGTGAAACTTGAGATGTTTGATTTTGATATTATTCTGGGGATGGATTGGTTGTATGCTTCATATGCCTTTATAAATTGCAGAATTCAGAAAGTCAAATTCTAATTTCCAGATAAGCCCATTCTCGAGTAGAAGATTAGTGATTCTGCTATTAAGGGTCAATTTATATCTTATATCAAAGCCCAGAAGATGATTTCTAAGGGTTGCATTTATCATATTATGAGAGTTACAGATGTAGAGTCTGAGTCACCTACTCTTGAATTAGTTTTGGTGTTAATGTGTTTCCAGATATTTTCCACAAATATTTGCCTAGTTTTCCTCTCTAAAAGGAAGTAGACTTTGGCATAGATCTCCTTCCGAATACTCAACCTATTTCCATTCCTCCTTATCATATAGGACTGGCTGAATTAAAGGAGTTGAGGGATCCATTCAAGGACTTATTGGAGAAAGGATTTATTAGACCAAGTATATCGCCTTGGGGTGCTCTAGTATTGTTTGTGAGAAAGAAAGGTGAGTCTCTTCGGATGTGCATTGATTATAGACAATTTAATAAAGTAACCATCAAGAATAAATATTCAATACCAAGGATTAATGACTTATTTGATCAACTTCAAGGAGCAACTCATTTCTCAAAGATTGACCTCCGTTCCAGTTATAATCAATTGAGAGTCATAGAGTGTGACTTTCCCAAAATGGCTTTTTCAACTAGATACAGGCATTTTGAATTTGTTGTGATGTCATTTTGTTTCACTTATGCTCTAGTTGTGTTTATGATCTTATGAATTGGCTGTTCAAGCCATTTCTTGATAGTTTTGTGGTTGTCTTCATCGATGATATTCTGATTTTTCCTAAAGTGGGCGGGAGCATATGAATCACTTGTGGTTGGTTCTTCAAAGTTTGAGGGAGAAGTAGTTGTTTGCCAAGTTCAGTAAATGTGAGTTTTGGTTGAGTGAAGTAGCTTTTCTTTGACCTATAGTATCCAGTGATGGCGTTAATGTTGACCCAAAAAAGACTGAGGTCATAAAGAATTAGCCTAGACCATTACATCCTTTGGATATTCAAAGTTTCCTTAGGTTGGCTAGTTATTATAAGAGATTTATTGAAGGTTTCTCATCCATTGCATCTCCATTAACTAAGTTGATTCAAAAGAAGACCAAGTTTATATGGTCAGATAAATGTGAGAAGAGTTTTTAGATTTTCAATTATCAACTTACATCGGCTCCTATTTTGACATTACCAGATGGCTTAGATGGGTTTATGATGCATTGTGATGCTTTCCAAATTAGGTTAGGTTGTGTTCTTATACAACATGGTAAGGTGATAGCTTTCGTATCAAGGCAACTGAAGGTGCATGAACAAAATTATTCGACTCATGATCTTGATTTGGTAGCTGTGGTATTTGCTTTGAAAATTTGGAGATACTATTTTTATGGGGTTCATATGGATGTGTTCACTGATTACAAGAGCCTATAATATGTGTTCACCCAAAGAGATCTTAATTTGAGCCAAAGAAGATGGTTCGAACTTCTTAAAGATTATGACATGAGTGTTCAGTATCATCCCGACAAGGCAAATATTATAGCCAATGCTCTTAGTAGGATATCTATAGGAAGTGTGGCCTATATTTTTGGAGGGAAGAAAGAATTTGTAAAAGATGTTCACTATTTGGCTAGGTTTGGTGTTAGATTGGCTGACTTAAATGATAGTGGCATTCATATTCAGAATAAGACTGAGTCTTCTATGGTTGTTGATGTTAAGGCAGGACAAGACTTGAACCCATCTTTGGTTGAGTTGAAGAAGTTGGTTGCAGAAAAGAAGGTAGAGGTTTACTCCTATGAGAGAGAATGGTGTGCTTTGGTATCAAAATCGGTTGTCCATTCCAGATGTTGATGGTCTTAGAAAGGTGATCATGAGTGAAGCCAATAACTCTCATTATTCTATACATTTGAGATCCACCAAGATGTTTTGGGAATTGAGGGAGGTGTATTGATGACATGGTATGAAGAAAGACATAGCCAAGTTTGTATCCGAATATCCTAATTGTCAATAAGTGAAGGTAGAACATCAAAGGCCCTATGGTTTGGATCAAGATATTGAGATTCCTACTTGGAAATGTGAAGATGTGAATATGTATTTTATGCTTTGTTTGTCCTGTATCGAAAAGCAATTGGATTCTATTTGGGTTATCATCAATAGAATGAGTAAATTGGCTCATTTCCTACCTGTCAAAACTACCTTCAATGCCGAAGATTATACAAGGTTGTACATCCAAGAGTTGGTAAGGTTACATGGTGTGTCTATGTCTATCATATTGGATCGTGCCACCTAATTTACTTCTCACTTTTAGAAATTGTTTCAAAAGAGCTTAGCACAAAGGTGAAGTTAAGTACCGCTTTTCCATCCTCAAACTAATGGACAAGCTGAGAGGACAATTCAAACTTTCGAAGATATGTTGAGGGCTTATGTGTTGGAATTCAAGGGTAATTGGGATGATCATCTTTCACTTATCAACTTTGCCTACAACAATAGTTTTCATGCTAGCATTAGCATGACACAATTTGAGGCTCTATATGAGAGAAGGTGTAGATCTTCGGTGGGATGGTTTGAGTTAGGAGAGGTGGCATTGATTGACCCAATTTTAGTGTTGGAGGCCATGGAAAAGGTGAAGTTAATTTGGGAGAGGTTGCGTACTGCTCAAAGTCACCAAAAGTTTTATTCAGATATTAGGAAGAGGGATCTTGAATTCCATGTCAGTGATTGGGTGTATGTAAAGGTCTCTACTATGAAGGGTGTAATGCATTTAGATAAAAATGGGCAAGTTAAGTCCCCAGTATGTAGGTGCTTATGAGATAATTAAGCAGAGTGGCAAGCTGGCCTATAGATTGGATTTGCCTTTGGAAATATGTTCTATTTACCCTGTCTTCCATGTGTCAATGTTCAGAAAGTTGATTGGTGATCCTAGTTCGATTGTGCCTTTGGAAGGTGTTGAGGTTGAAGAGAACTTGTCATATGAAGAGGATCTAGTTGAAATTTTGTATATGCAAGCAAAATGGCTTCGCAACAAGGATGTGGCTTCGGTTAAAGTGCTTTGGAGGAGTCAACATATGGAGAGTGCTATATGAGAGGCGGAAATAACATGATGAGACGATATCCTTAGGTTCTTCCTATTCTTAATTGTCTTAATTCATTCACTCCTATGTTTCATAACATGATATGTATACATGTGTATGAAAAAGATTTAAAGGATGCTTTGACATGAGTTCTAATGATTTTATGATTTTCATGAAATGTGTTATACATTGTGCTCCCATGATTAAAATGTTTCATGTTCAAATCAAGTCGTTCAAGCTAGTCCATTTCTCATTTGAGTACAAATGTTCCCAAGGGGGAGATGATGTAAGGACCCAGATCTCATGAGACTTTATTGATGCTTAAATCAAATTTTTGGAGGTGTGTAACCCATGAAGGATGCATCTATATTTATTTATGTGTCTTAAGAAAGGATTTGAGTTTTGGTGACCCTCTAGGGAACCTCCCACAAGCCGTGGTCCTCACCACTGACTGTGGAAGGGGGCCTTTGTTAGGAGTCCTAACTGTCAGGCCAAGATTTTTGCTAAGGCAGCCATTAAGCGCTCTTGAATGAGCCATGCAACCTACCACTAGCCATGGTGGGGTCTCGTGGTACTCACCACGAGCCATGGTAAGGTGTATCATGAAGCCATCATCCTAAAATATGGTTCTAAGTATAAAATTACCATCTCAAAACTTGGGTCATTTATACAAACCGTTGTACAATTAGTGCATCTTTGTATGGACCATGAACCATCAGTGGAAATGTCCCTAGTCTGAAAAATTGGCTAAGTGTTCGAAGACCCTACCACGGACCCTTGTACGGTCCGTGGTCATGTGCACAGTTCGTGCTGCCCTTTCATAAGCCACCTGGACTCTTTTTAATGCTCATTTCATAATTGACTTTCTAATAATTTTGGTGATTGCTAAGGGTTATTTATGATTTTCTAACCTATCCTAAACCCCTAAAAAGACCTACACTCCTTCATTTTATTCAAATTCATTCATTACACTTTGAATACTCAAATTCTCTCTTCTAAGAAGTCCTCTCAAGTGTGCCATTGGAGATTTAACTTGGAGCTGAAGGAAGGCTCTTCTTGTCCAATCAATTTCTTCTTGATTCTTTTAAATTATCTAAGGTATGTGGGATTGATTTATGATCCCTTTCAACCATGAAGAGCCCAAAGATTTCTTACTTCTTAATTTATGAATTTCAAGCTTACTTTGAATATGAGTCTTTTACATTAATGTTGATTTGATTCAATTGAGATATAGGTTGTATTAAATTATGTTTTCAAAGTGATTTAAGCCCTAATATGTTGAATTACATTGATATTACGAAGGTTTGAATATGCATGTCCCTTTAAATGTTGAATCTAGGCATGGGTAATCTCAAGCATGCTTCAAATGTGAATTTCTTCATTGGTTTACTTGGATTTTCCTATTATGATATTATTTTAAGTTTGAATCTCTATTACCCATGATATTCTCTCACTATTCATGACATATGCATACATGAACATTGTTTTTCATGAAATTTATGATGTGGGCTAAGTCTCAATTATGAATATGATTATGATTATGTTTTCATGCAAAGTATGGTATGACAATAATGTGATCACATAATGCCTATCATATGGCTCTTTGAGCAATTATGGGTCTTTACACCAAATGTTTGAGTATGAAGGAGATATTCCTATATATGAAAGTATGCCATTAAGTATGATTTAACTTTTTACTCCAAGTATGCATGATTATGAAGTATGTTTGGCCTTCCTGCCTATGTATCCATGGTTATTTTTTGACAAACTTAAGCCTCTTTTTTAACCAAGTATATATATATGTATTCTTATACGATATACATATATGTATATGTATTCTCATGGGATAATGACTTAGCACAGAGCGGGCTTGTGTGAGGGGGGATATCGCCAACGTCCCTTATATAAATTCTCAAGTCCCATAACTATGTGTCAAACATAGGTTCTTATTTATACCCCTTTTAAGGGATGGTTATGTGAAGGATCTACCTTTAGAAAGTAGGTCACCTCTTTATCCATGTGGGGAAGACGATAGAGTTCCAAGTTATAGCTCACTTGGTCTTATGTCAGTTGAGGTCCCATTGACACAATGTACAAAGTATTTTTGGCATTTCGTGCATCATGAATTTCATGGCATATTGATATATTATTCTTTCTTATATACTTCTTTCTATATATGTGCCCTTGTCATATAACATCGAATGCAAGTTTAATGAGTTCATTTGCATTGCATGGTCACATACTTAGAACATTCAAACGTACTAATATATACTCTTTATGTACATGATCTAACCATTTTTGGGGTGGAGACTATTTTCATCCACCTCTTGACGGTTAGCTTGGATTGTGAGAGTTGCTTGTGGTGAGTCCTATCATGCAAGGACAACTCACCTTCTATCTACCTATTATGCTACTTTCTTTTACGTCTTTACTTTGAAGATGAGCCCGGGACATGTCTTGGCGCTCATCCTATTCTATGACTTAGAAGCATTATTGGACAACATGTAAACACTATGTATGAATTTGTGTTATGTTATGCTATTTGCTTCTAGAGATTATGATTATGGTTGTCTATTAATGTTGATGAGATGACAATATGTTCTTGATGAGATATGGAAATGTGGAAAGTCCTAAGTCTCTTCTATCCCTATAGCATGAGTCATACTTACCTGCCCCTTATTTCTTATGTGCTATGTGCATCATGCTAATCCCTATCCCTATGACATCCCCATAGAGTGATTCATAGTTTCCCATCCCTTAGAACTATGTGTTTATTATCTTACTACATGCTTTCAAACTGATGATCTGTATGTAGATGTCATGAGTCTTGTTTGGGGACTCTCGGGTTCCCATTCGGTAGGTTACTCCTATAGATCATATATTAAGCATGCTATTAAGCCTATTGAAATTCTATGAAAACAGTGCATAATTATAGATATCTCTTTATTATGTTATGATATACAAGATTATGCATATCATGATTTTACTTATGTTTATATATTACGTGAGACTAGACTTATTGAATTCAAGAATGAATGAATGATTGATCAAAATGTGAGTCCCCCACCTAGCTATAATTATAAGATGATTATAGGCCATTAGTAGATGCATAAGTAAGACATAGAAACTATCCTTATAGTGATGATTAATGTTCTAGATACTTATGGGATAGGTTAGTAAAAAACCTCTCCTTATTAAATGACTCTATAATTCATGCTTATTATTATTCCATAAGAGTTACACTTAACACTGAGTAGACTTTGGAATAAATGTGGAAACCCCCCATTAGCTAGGGCATGAGACCATTAGTAGAATGCCATTGTCCCATAACTATATGCCACTATAGGACAATAGGGGTCATCCACTAGTAGAGGTTGATTTCTGGACCACCAGTTAGTAGAGGTTTACTCACTAGTTATATCACGACCCAAGCCTATGGACTAGACATGACATAGTGCATGGGGAAAGCGAAGTGACCCCAAGCAAGCCTCTTAACATATCATTATATGTACTTGGTTGCAGAAGCAATAAAGTATAATATAAAGTAGTAAATAGGGATAAATGGGGCTAAGGGACAACTTTCATATCACGTCAAGAGTCAAGAGAGAGTCAAAGCTTATAACATAATACAAAACATGTCCAACAACACCTCTTAAACTTGGATACATAACGGGGGCTAACATAAGCTACCGGGCTCACCCTCATAGTCAATATATACATAAAGCAAGATACTCTTAGAATATAATATGAGATCATAAACATCGTCCTCAAAATGGAGGACTCACCAAAGAGCTTGAGAGAAGTCGTACTAGCCACGTGGAGGAGGATGATCAAGTAAGACTCTAGTTCCTACATGGTGGCATCATGTAGGTATAGAGTATGCGTTAGTACGTTTAAATGTACTTATTATGTAGGATGCAATGCAACTAGTGATAAGCACCATAAACAAAATGCATAACATAGACAATGAATAAGCATATAGCAATATGGTATGTATGAATGATGCTTGAAATAAAATCATGCTTATATAGAACATTATACATATGCAAGGGGAGACTATTATTAGTGAATATCTAAGGCCTACCACCCTCTTGGAGAGGCGAATGAGGTATGAAACCCTCAATAGGTTGATAAGGGACAAACCCCCCAACATGGTTGATGAGGTACGAATCCCCCAACATGGTTGATGGAGTACAAACCCCTCAACATAGTTATCAAGGTACAAACCCCTCGACATGGTTGCACGGGCCTACTACCTCCTGAGTGAGGCGATTGAGGTACAAACCCCTCAACAAGGTTACCCGGGCCTGCAACCCCCCGAGTAAGTCTTGGTCGATTCCCAATACTATAGAGATAATATCATATACATACATTCCTTCCATCATCATATGGTCATTCCATTCATAAGACATACATTGGACCTTCAGTTCCTCAAGAAAATCATAATCGGACATTATATCAAACACTTGGCAGGTGTGTAGCGCTAGTATAAAACCATGCAATTCAAAAGTGTAATCATGCTTGAAAATTCAATGTAAAGCCATTGATGGATACTTGGTAATACTCTCAAGAAATATACATCAAAACCCTTCAGCAAATCTCACAATAGATCTTTGATTCATAGCTCAAAACATGCTAAAACAACCATACTTTCCTAAAACCCCAGCATAGTGTGCAGTGAAATTCTTAACAAGTAAGATCCATGAATAAATCAACTTTAAATCATGCAATTTTAAGTAAAAGAAAGCTTAGGTATCATGAGTGAGAGGAACCCATGAAAGAAACCCACATACCTTAGATTTTGGGGAATTCTTGAAAAAGATTAGAGATGGAGACTTGAAGCTTGAATGAGAACCTTCAAATCCGAATGAGTTTTGGGACTTGAAATTTGGAGATGAAATATTATCTAAGTGTTTGAGAGAGTATTTGGGAATATCTTGAATGATATCAGGGTGAAATAAGGCTAAGTATAGGTATTTTCATGCATGGGAACACTTAGGCCCAAGACCCAAAGGCCATGGACCAGACAAGAAAAACAGTGCATAAAATACACTGCAGCGCACGCACACTGGAAATCACATTTTTGCAATTTTCAAATTTTGCTACAGTTATTCTTAAATCGGGGTTAGACACATTTCCCACTAAATTTGATCCCCCTGAAAAAGAATATTAAGTTGATTTTTTGATATCGCGCAGGAATTTTGAGATATATAGATTTGAGATATATAGAAATTATTATTTCGGGCACTTTTGAGGCACATATTTGGGCACTTTTTGGGGTCGTTTCAAGTTAGCTTTAGTGGATCCACTTAGGCATCTTAGGAGGTCACCTTGGCAAGTGATCTCCTCCTTCTTCTGATGTAGGTGGAACATCGAGAATCCATGGCGTAGCTCACATAGTTTATGTCGATTAAAGGTTGCTCTCACATATGTGTATAGTCTCTTGTTACTACTAATGGTATTTCTCACAAAGGTACATGACTTTCTCTTCAAGTATGCATTATTTTCTTCATTATGATTACTAATGTCTCATTCATAGTGCAATGGCCCTTCCCTTAAAGTAATGCATTATTTTCCCTTAAAGGTAATATGATTTTACTTATGCATAATAACCTACATTGCTTATTATTCTAAGTGTAAGTGTTTTATTATGTAATCAATTAAGTGTACGTTCTTTACTTCGTACATACATTATCTTATATTCCATGGCTTAAGTGATGTATTAAATTATCATGTTGTTCATTAATTTACATATACTTAGTATATTCCATAGTACTAATGCATACTCTATGCCTACATGATTTCTCCATGTAAGGACTAGCGCTCCTCGATATCCTCCCCATGGCTAGCTTTAGACCAAAGAAGATCTTGCTTTTCATGAGTCCTCTAGTTTGAGGGAAATATCCATCTTCTACCTAGCTTGTTTATGTTAAGGCATTGATACTTTACTTTTAAGGGTGAGCCCAAGACATATCTTGGCCCCCGCTCTATCTATGATTTAGAGGTATTGTTGAATAATATTCTAAGTATGTATTATGATGTAATCTCATAACTATGATGACTTTCCCTTAGTACCTATCCCATATTTGTTGTTGCTTATGAAGTTATTAGTTTGGTGGTGATGTTCCTAAGCTCTTATTCCTCATATAGTGCATCCCATGCTCCCTTTCCTTAGAATTGAATGTTGTGATTGAATAGTGAAGATTCATTATCTACTGTCCTTCATAGAGTGCATTCTAAGCCCCTACTCCCCTAGAACTACTTGATGATTGGCTGATTTACATTTTGTTACCAGTGATGTGCTTATGTATGCTATGAGGCCTGTTTGGGGAACCTTCAGATTTTGCATTCGCTATGTCACTCCTAGGCCCTAGGCTTAGGTCATGAAACTAATAATGCATATGTATCAAAATCATAAATTTTCAACATACCACTAACCATGTTTAGAGTCTCTTCTACCTCTTTGTAGGAATGCATATCATAGAACCTATTGGCCCTTGAGCTCCTTAAGCTTGTTCACCTTGGCTTTGAGGCCTAACACCACCTCTTCAACATTCTTTGACATGATTGCCGAGCTTGCCATATTTGCATTGGAGTCAGCTAGACACTCCACTTTGTGGGGCCTTCTACACTTAGCACAATTGGGAGAAACTTATGCACCCGACCGTCCTTGTGGCTTGGGATTGATTCCCTGGATGGATGGAATATTGGGAATGATGGGCTTCTTCCATTATCCTATTCCTTTGTCCATTAATATTAGGGACACATAATCGATATTGGCAGTAAAGTACTTCATTTTGTGTAAGGTCAAAGCCCTCTATCATACGTTGACTCACCTTGTCTTTAAGTCGTCGAAAGATAGGATCCTTGAACTATTTTTCTTTCACCTCTATTACCAATAAAGACTCTGCACCATAATGCACAACAACCCCTTCCTTTGAAGTCTCAAGAAGGCAAACTCCTAAACTAGCTAGTTGTCATATATCCTTAGCCACTCCTTGACTTACTAGGGCTTATCACCAATATTCATGATTGCCTTACGACTCAGAGTATTGGCTACCACGTTTGCTTTCCCCGGGTGGTAAAATATATCAATGTCATAATCCTTTATTAGCTCTAGCTATCTCCACTATCTTAAGTTTAGGTCTTTTTGCTTACAGATGTATTGTAGGCTCTTATGATCAGTATATATGTCAACGTGAACCCTATACAAATAGTGGCGCCATATTTTTAGAGCAAACACAACCGCTGCTAGCTCAAGATCATGTGTTGGATAGATTTTCTCATGTGATCATAGTTATCTAGAGGCATAAGCCAACTCATGAAGCTTTACAATACACTGCATATTGTGTTGGGTAGTTTTTCTCATGTGATCATAGCTGTCTAGATGCATAAGCAATTATCATACCTGTTGTGTCAGTACACACCCTAAGCCAACTCTTGAAGCATCGCAATACACTGTATACCCCTCGGTGCCTTCTGGAAGTACTAGCACAGGTGCAGAAGTTAGCTTATTTTTTAGCTCTTGGAAGCTCCTTTCATATGCATCATTCCATTGGAACTTGGTTGCTTTATATGTCAATGTTATTAGAGGTGTAGAAATAGAGAAAAACCTTTAACGAACCTTCTGTAATAACCTGTCAACCCTAGAAAGCTCCGATCACCCTAAAATTTTTGATAGTCGATACACATTCTCAAGGTTCCATCCTTTTTACGTACAAATAACACTGGTGCACCCCAAGGGGACACACTAGGTCTTATAAAACCCTTCTCC
>DF362089.1:5972-20224 GCA_000787875.1 Solanum virginianum
CGATCAGTACAAAGAAGAGCTAATGTTATTGCTAATAAGCAAAGACAAGATACATTAGAAAATTAGAGAGAATAAAACTCAGGCTCAAACAACGACTAAGGTACCCCAAACAACCCAATAGAACCATATATGTCAGGACTCAAACCCAACTAAAAGCAATGCCCTCGAAACTCAAACCATGGCTAATAAGACAGTCAGGTCTCAAACCTAACTAAGAGTAATGCACCAAGACTTGACGCTGGCTAAAATATTTTAGAAATTTCTATATCTAATAATTTATCATCGTAAGGGGTAATCATGGATCAAAATCGAACCCCAGATTCACATATGGTTTACTCTTAGCTTAAACCCAAGGTTAATCCCAAACTAGTCCAATAAGGCTTAAATTCACAATCAAATAACATCAGGGCTATAGCATAGAGAAATTATGGATGAAAATCTAATAGGGATATAGTTATCATCAAGCTATAGCTTTATAGTATTATACCCAAGTATGCTACATCAGTTTATAGGGAGCTAGAATAATTCAAACCGATGTCAAAGGATTTTCTAAGGCATAATAGCCCCAAATAAAAATTCTACAGCAATCACTAGCCTAAGCCTAGGTTAAGTTCAAGAATAAATGTAATTAATCAATACAACAAATATACATCCCAACAAAATAACATAGGCATCATAGAGTGGATAAAAACGTGCTTATTTCTCTAAAAATATCAAAAAATACTTCGGCAAGAATGTTATCATTTCAATGAAAAGAATACAAAAAACTCTCCCTAAAATAGCTAAACATCTGGTAAATATTATCACAAGCAAAGTCTAAAGTCCACAGGATCACGCTATTAAAATTTTACTAAACCAAAATTTTACCTTTCTGAGTCGCCTCCAATCAATGTCACACTATCAAATTAATGATCTTGGTGTCAATAAGGTTATTTTTACACCTAAAACAAAAATTAAAAATAGGTCTAGAAATGAGCTAAAAATGCTATTATGAGATTTGTACAAGACATTTCAAAATCGACTTTGTCAATAGATCCTAGTCATCTCAAAAAACTTGTGGCCCCCAAAAAGTGTACAATCCAAGCTATAAAATGACCTTAAATAAGTCATATACCATAATTTGACAAATCATAATCAAAGGATTAAAATAGAGAAAATCAAAGAAGACTTATAGATTTAAATGTGTAATAATAACGTCCCAGTGCAATCTCCTTGCTAATTCTAATAATAACCAATAATTTCCACAAGAAAAAAGCTCTTTGATGAATACAATAAGAGTTGAATTCATTGTATAAACTACCAGTGATAACCACAAGAATGGTTATTTGGCCGCTTAAGTAGCCACCGCTAAAGCAGTGCCAGGCTGCTTAAGTGATTTCTTAACTCCTAAAGCGGATACTAGTTAAGTGAGTCAGGGATACTTAAGTACCTACACTAACACAAACCACCAGCCTACACTTTCCTATGTTGCAATGGACTTCAATTGAGTGCACGAGATTAGTTCAAAAACTCCTCACACAAATAAACTATGTACTCCATCAAATTTGATATTTCACTGAACGAAGATGTCAAAAATTTTATTGAAGGTCATCATGTCGATAAAATAAAGGTTCCATACCTATGATTTATTTTAGCCTATATCCACAACTTAGCTCAAATTGAGCCCAAAAGCCTTGGAGCTTGAACCAAGGGTCCTTCTTGACCAAACCCTATGTTTTGGAGCTAATGAAATCATCAAAATTGTATTCTAAGTTCTAAACTTTTGACTGAAGTAAACCATACAAAACTTTAAAAGCCTCAAAATGAAAACTTGCCTAAAAGACCAAACGAACGATCATGTGACGAACTATCAATCCCAGCAAGTCATAAATGACTTAATATCATTATAAATAACCTCTAAATTGTAAAATATATTGATATGGAGAAAGTGATCTAGCAGGTGATTAGATTTGCAATGCAAGAATTCTTTTTGATTGTTTGGTCTCTAAACCCTTAGGCACGAAAAAGCCAATAATCAGCTTTGTCACCACCTTTCATGGCCTTGGAGGCCGAGGGTAGCCCTCACCCGAGGCTACTCATCTGCCGGAGGGCTAGATGGTAGGAGGAGCTATGTGGCAATATTGCAAGCCCAAGTAGCGAAATCAACACCCGTTCTAATAAAGCAAATCACGTATTTGCATGGCGAACCAAGAACTGTATAGGAAGAGAAGAAAGTCTCTCAGATGATCATGAATCAATAACTACAATATGCGGTCATTGGCAAGTTTTTGTATGGCTGGCCGAAGATTCAAGTTTTACGAAGGTTAATACCGAATCAATGTGAATTGAAGGGAGAAGTAAATATTGGGCTTCTAAGTAATAGGTACATACAGATTTAAGCATCCAAAATGGAGGACTATATGCATCTTTTGTCTAAATCAATTTTTTACATTACACACTAGAATTGGAATTATCCCATGCGTACCTTATAGTGGGATCCTTTATTTGATTCGAAAGCAGAGACGATAATTGCGATGGCCTGGATTTCATTACCAGCGCTTCATCCAAATTTCTTTGGTAAGGAAGTGATCTTTTCTATTGCTACTGCTATGGGGAAATTACTGCAAGTTGACACGACTGCTATGACTAAAATAAGACCCAGCTATGCTAGGGTTAAAATAGAAGTCAACATAATGAATATAGAGTCAAGGCTCTTAGCATAGATACATAACATGTCCAAAAAACATCTCTAGTACATAGATAAGAGCGAGGCTAATATAAGGTAACTGGGCTCACCCTCGTAGTCAAGATAGATAATAAAGAAGAATGTCTCAATAAATAATAAGAGCAACATAGACTAAGGTCCCCGAAGTGGAGGACTCGCCAACTAGCTTGAGTAGTATCAAACTAGCCACATGGAGGAGGAGGATGATCAAATTGGGCACTGGTTCCTATATGGTGACATCATGTAGGCATAGACTATGCATTAGTATATTTGAATGTACTAGGTATGTAGGATACAATGCAACAATAATTAGGCCTCATAATCAAAATGCATAACAACAGGCAATAGGCATAATATAACAATATGGCATGTATGATCAATGCATAAGTAAAACATGCTTAAGTAACTTATGCTCATGGGGGGTATGGGTGCTAGGGGCAGGGACCTTGATGAGGGAATTGTATCTCACACACTAGGGTGATGGGTACTATCATCACTAACCTACCAAGGGGTTTGTATTTTGAAAATCTAGCTTGGTCTCTTCTACACATATAGGATATCATATATGTAGAAGAGACCAAGCTAGATTTTCAAAATACAAATCCCTTGGTAGGTTAGTGATGATATTACCTATCACCCTAGTGTGTGAGATACAAATCCCTCATCAAGGTTAGTGATGATAGCACCTATCACCTTAGTGTGTAAGCTACAAATCTCTTATCAAGGTTAGTGATGATAGCACCCGTCATCCTAGTGGTTGAGATATTAACCCCTCGACTAGGTTACCAGCATCGGGCATGGTCTAATGCAACACTTTATATAGAATACATCATACACATAAGCTCATTAAATCATCATATAATCAATCATATCACATCTCAGGCCTTAGAC
This sequence comes from Solanum virginianum, assembly GCA_000787875.1. NCBI lineage: Eukaryota > Viridiplantae > Streptophyta > Magnoliopsida > Solanales > Solanaceae > Solanum > Solanum virginianum. The sequence continues at coordinate 9,568 of DF362089.1, forward strand.
CTTCAACTCCTCAAGAAACCAGATCCAGACATTTTATCAAACACTTAGAGGGTGAGAAATACTAGTATAAAACCATGCAAATATAGAGAAAAAATCATGCAAGAAAATCCAATGTCAAATCATCAATCAATACTGTGCAAAACCCTCAAGCAATATACATCAAAATCCCTTCTCAAATCTTATAATAGATCAAAGATATATAGCTCAAAACATAGCAAAACAATCACAACATTACATAACTTTAAAATAGTATGTAGTGAATTTCATAATAATCACGACCCATTTGTAAATCAATTTTAAATCATGCAATTAGAGTAAAAAGAGGCTTAGGTATCATGGATGAAAGGAACACATGAAAAAAACCCACATACCTTAGCTTTGGAGAAGCTCTTGAAGAAGACTTTAATGGAGACTCAAGCTTGAATGAAATCCTTGATGAAATCCTTAAGATTGGTCTTGTGTTTTGAGGCTTGAATCTCTAGAGAAATATTAGTCTAAGTGTTTGAATGAGTATTGGGGAATGTTTAGGATGATATGAGGGTGAAATAAGGCTAATTATAGGTAAAAACATGTTTGGGAACACTTAGGCCCATGACCCCAAAGCCTTAGAACGAGATAGAAATCACGGGCAGTGAAATAACATGTCGCAGAGGCCAAATTAACACATGTCCACGACAGCTACATGCACAGTGCTATCGCAGATCGTCTCTACAAATTAAAATTTTAGAAATTTAAAAATATGATTCGATTGCTCTAAAATTGGGGTTAGACCCTTTTCCCCTAATTTTGATCGCCTAAACAAGAATAGAAGTTGACTTTTCAAAATAGCAAACAGATTTTTAGATATATGGAATTTAAAATTTTGGGCATTTTGAGGCACATCTTCGAGCACTTTTTGGGGTTGTTTCACTTGGATTGTCGCCGAATGCATCTTTTTGTCTTAGTCATCTTAGTAGCTCTGCAATCAGGTTTTTGAAATGAGAGTTAGGTACCTGAAGTGGAGTTAAATGATGTATATACCATTAGATTAGTTGATATGTGCTTCTCATTGTTTGCTTAGATTAAGTCATCGCTTGAGGACAAGCAATAGTTCTAAGTTGAGGTTGTTGATGTGTTGTAAAAATACAACACATTTGGTGCCTAAAACAAGGGATTTTGCAAGTTTTTAATGCGACTTTGTATGGGTTTTATGCGTTTTTATATTTTTATTGCAGAAAAGACAAGTTGGCATGATTTTGGGAGAACATTGCAGATTTTACTGATGTGCAGGACATATGAGCCATCCTATGAGTCATAGCCCAAGCTACGAGTCATAAGGTGCCATCATAACAAGAGACAGTGAGCAAAATCAGGAATCTGCTAAGTGGAGGTCAGCCCTACGAGGCCACTCTATGAGTCGTAGGTCTCTTACGACTCGTATAGGTGGGATCGTATCAAGAAATAGTGACCTTAAATTTTGGTCCAAGAACTAAAGGCCTAGACGACGAGAGGAGCATACAAGTCATAGCCCAAGCAACGACTCATAACAGTGGGTCACAATAGCCAAGTCCAAAATGCCAAGTACTGACTATGATACCCCGATTAGGACTCGTAGGTCACCCTATGAGTCATACTTGTGCGACGTATTGGCTGCCAGCTATCTTTTCTATTTAATTTTTAGGGTGAAATTGTAAATAGTATAAATACTTAATGATAGGGTTTTAGAATGAGACCTCAGACTTTGAATATTGGGTTCCACACTTTTAATATTCTCTTTTGAATATTCTAAGGGTGTTTCTAGGGTTAGTGTAGATTTTCATTTTTAAATTTGAAAACTCTCTTTGGGGATAAAATCTCATTGTACTCATTCTCCATTAATCCAAGCATGTGGTTTGCAACTTGAAGGTATTCTTGTTCTTCATTGTTTTGGGTAAACTCTCAACTATATCTTCTATTTTCATTACTGTTGATTTTGCCTTAGCCATGAGTAGCTAAGAACCTACAAATTGGGGTTATGGGAATTATGAGTATGTTACTTGAAATAACCTAGACATTGTGTATTTCTTTGATTAGGGTTTTGTATATATTATTTATTTCCCTTCATTTGATTGATGTTTGGTTGTGGCCAACACTGAACCCCACCTGTTATCATGATCTCGACCAAGGTAGTGACGAATAGGAAAAAGGAAGTAGACGACAACATTCGATTGATGTGTTCTTGTCTAATCAACCAAACCTGACCAAGGGAAGGTTGACCGGGATAATAGGTAATGGTTAGTTGGTACACCATGGTTGCCGACCAAGCGCCATAGTGAAATTCGACCTTCAGCTTCACAAGAGGGCTGGAAGAACCTAAGTTACCATCCTGCATGCAAACTCCCAATTAGGGTTATGTTGTCTAGGGTAATTGAGTCAGCGTTTCACAGGGAACACAATTCCCAGGCTGTCCCTAAATTTGAGTGTCTTCTCGTATAATTAGTGTAGTTTTAGTTTTGCTCTTCATTTTGAATCACAAACTCCCCTCCTCCTTCTTAGAGACTTTAGTAATAGATGCTTGAAATGATTGATAGTGGATCTATATAGTCAAGCTCCATATTTCATGTGTATTCAACCGTAAACTTCGGTTAGGTTTAATTTATTGCTAACTGTGACCTCTTTGTTATTAACCCCTTTATCAAATTTTTACCCTGTTTCATTAATTGAATTTTGGCCACTTTGGCCTAAATCCTTTGTATTTTAGGACTTTTATGCCTAATCCAAGACCCTTAAGTCATGACAACCATTTTATTTCACTTCACTCTCATTCTAACACTTAACGTCCAGAAATTGAAATTTCCTAAACTCCATTCAAGCTAAGCTTTAAAGATTCAAGTCAAGGGATTCAAGAGTGCTTCAAGCTCAAGTCCAGTTCATCTTAATCTTCCTAATTTCTTTAAGGTATTTGTGGTTTCATTCATGATTTCCTTCAAATCATGAAGCCCCAAAATCTCTTTCATAAAAGTAAAGCCCCGGATTAACTTGGAGCTCACTAAAAGCAGCTGAGTGTCAGGTTCATCTACATTGGAGGTCTACTAGCTGATTGCACTTGCAGCATGAATTGCAGCATCCCCCAAGAGGGACGTCAATACAAAATAATGTACTGAATATGTAAGGAAATAGCATATGTAAAGTGAGAATTTAAGTGAAGTCAAGTAGCATGATATAAATGCACAAATCACTGTAAAGACCACCTTTGTTATATTTGTGGGACCATATATGTTACATTCTTTTGTGCATACAAATAAAACTAGTGCTACCCAAGGGGACAAACTAGGCTTTATAAATCCCTTCTCTAGCAAATCTTTTAATTACTCCTTTAACTCCCGTAATTTTGCTGGAGCCATTCTATATGGGGGAATGGATATAGGCTATGTTTCTGGAAGCATATCAATACAAAACTCAACTTCTCATTTGAAAGGCAAACCTGGAAGGTCTTCAAGAAATACATCTAAAAATTCATTCACCATCGGAACAGATTGAAGGGTTGGGGTATCTGCATCTATATCTTTCACCCTCACTAAATGGCATATGTAACCCTTAGACACTATCTTTCTTGCAATAAAATAGGAAATAAACCTACCTCTTGGTGTCCCAATATTACCTTTCCATTTAAGGACTGTCTCCTTTGGAAAATGGAACTGCACAGTCTTAGTTCGGCAATCCATCATGGCATAATAAAAGACCAACCAGTCTATGCCCATTATAATATCAAAATCTATTATTTTTAGCTCAACAAGGTCAGGCAATGTGTCAGGATCACAAATAGTTACTATGCAATTATGATAGACCTTTCTACCTGTAATGGACTCACCAATTGGCGTAGACACTTCAAATCATGTAATCAATAATTTAGGTACTCTTTGGAACTTCCCTGCAATTGATGGAGTAATGTATAATATCGTAGATCCTAGGTCAATTAATGCATATACAATATGTGAAAAGATAGACAATGTACCTGTAACCACATCTGGGGAAGCCTCAAAATTTTGCCAATCTCCTAGAGCATACATGTGATTTTGAGCTCCACTAGAACTTGTTGCATCTCTAACACCCATATCATGACATACAGACAATTATGGACCCCTATCTAAGGAAGGCACTATTCATGATGTTGCAGCAACTGATCCAGAAAGTATGGCGATACAACCAATATCCCGTTGAGGGAATTTATCATCATATGACTCGGTGTACCATACCAAAAACAAATATCCATCCCAAATCTGCATGAACCTAGATGAGTCCTCTTGTATTGCTTATAAGGATGTCGAGGAGGTCTTGATTGGTTCATACCTCCTTGCTCTTGGTGCTCTGCTATTCATGAACCTTGGATTTCACCTTGTAGCCAAAATTGATTTCCCCTAAACCCTTGATATCAAGGTGGAGCACAAGTTGTAGAGTAAGAAAATAATGGCCTGGGTGGTCTTTTAAAAAATTGAGGCCTAAACTCACCTCAGGATGGTGTAAATTGCCTCATAAATCTAGCCCTCTTGGACTATGCTCTTTCCAAATCTTGGGTCCCCTATGTTGCCTTTGATCCTCCAAATTTTGTGCAAAAGCTTGCATCCTTGCTATATCCATGTCTTTATTCAAAGGCGCAACGGTGCAATCTCTAACTAGGTAGGGATCTAACTATCCACGTATCTATGAACTCGATCCTCTATAGTAGCAAACACATTAGGAGCATACCTAGACAAGGAATTAAATTGAAGACTATACTCTCTCATGCTCATACCTCCTTGGTGAAGATTTAAGAATTGATCTGCACGGGATCTCAAATCTCCAATGGATGATAGTGGCCAACAAATGCCTTTTTGAACTCTTTCCAAATAACTGGAGGTGCATTCATACCTCTGGATTGCTTCCAAGTTTCATACCATAATACAACCACCCCTTTTAATCTTTATGTTGCTAGCTCAACAGCTTTTATACCGCTTACATGCATAACATCCAAGGTCCATTGGATTTGGTCAACAAAGTCTTGTGGTTCTGACCTAGTGAACAAAGGAGGATCCAAATTAAGGAAGTCACGTATTCGTGTGTTAGCTACCCTATTTGCACCACCGGTACCTGCAACTGAACCTTCTTGCCTTTGACCTTGACCAATAATTATACGAGTCAATAATTGGACTGTATTCGTTCAACCTTGCTCGCTAGAATTAATAGGAGGCTTTAGTGGAGCTACTACTCTCCATAGCTCTTCTGGAGGTGGAGGAATCAGGGAACTCTGTGATAAGGACTCATCTGGAATCTCACTTTGGTTACGTCTAGCTCATGATTAGCTAGTCCCTTCGCCAAGATCTATTTAATTACCTGTACTTCGTCTCCTTATGACAAGCATCTTTTGCTATATATAAAATAAACAATTTAGGGTTTAGATATAGTCCGCTGTCATGTCACAGACCTAGGACCTAGTTGTGACCGGCGAATAGGGAACCCAAAGGAACCCCAAACAAGCCTCTTTGCATATCATTACACATCCTTAGTCGCTGAAGAAAATAAATATGACAATAAGAGATAAGCATAAACAAGGAAATTGGGACTAAGGGAGAGAGTGTTTAATACTTATGTAATATTCCAATGTTTAGAAAACAAGGGCAAGGGACTAAGGGGAGAAAAGCTTGCATAACATCATAATCAAGAGACAAAAGAGTCAAGGCTCATATCATAGATACATAGCATGTCAAACAACACCACTACTACATAGATAGGAGCGAGAACTAAGACAAAGCAACAAGGCTCAACTTCACTAATCAAGATAGAAAATAAAGAAGAGTGTCTCATTACATAATAAGAGAAACATATACCAAGGTCCCCGAAGTCATATGTGCAGAAGACACCAAGCTAGATTTCCAAATATACAACCCTTTGGTAGTGATGATGTCGCCCTATCACTTAGGTAGATGATTACAAACCCCCATCTAGGTTGGTGATAATGCTGCCCCATCACCATGGCGGGGAAGTACAAACCCTTTCGTAGGTTGATGAGTACAAACCCCCACCTAGGTTAGTGATGATGCCATCCCATCACCAGGTGAAGAAGTACAAACCCTTCCCTAGGTTGATAAGTACAAACCCCTATCTAGGTTATTCGAGTTCTTAGTCCCCCCGAATTGGGCATGATCTAATGCAACACTTTATATAGAACTTATCATGTACAAAAGCTCATTTCATCATCATATAGTCATTCATATCATATCTCATGCTTTGGACCTTCAACTCCTTAGGAAACCACATCTGGACATTTTATTAAACACTTTGATGGTGTGTAATGTTGGTATAAAACCATGAAATATAGGGATGAAATCATGTAGAAAAATCCATTGTAAAACCATCAATCAACATCTTGCAACACCTTTCAAGCAATGTACATCAAAACTCCTTCTCAAATCTTACAATAGATCAAAGATTTATAGCTCAAAACATAGCAAAAGAGCCATAACTTTACATAACTTTAACATAGTGTGCAGTGAATTTTATAATAATCAAGACCCATTTGTAAATTAATTTTAAATCATGCAATTAGAGTAAAAAGAGGCTTGGTATCATTGATGAAAGAAACCCATGAAATAAAATCACATACCTTAGCTTTGGAGAAGCTCTTGAAAAATACTTAAATGAAGACTTGAAGCTTGAATGAAATCTTTGATGAAAACCTTTGCTCTTGAGTTTTGGGGCTTGAATTTTGAGAGAAATATTAATCTAAATGTTTGAGTGAGTCTTGGGAATGTTTAGGATGATATGAGAGTGAAATAAGGCTAAGTATAGATAATTTCAAGTATGGGAACCCAATCAAAAAAATAGGACCAAAATAACACTGGTTCACGACGCGGATTACTCACTGAAATTTATATTTCTGCACAAATATGTTCTACGAAAAAGGACATAAATTCTTCATTTGAATACGGAATAAGATGAAACCACGTGTGTTGCAATACTAATGCAAAGATATTTAATTTGGTAGGTTATAGGCCACCCAATTCTTTGTGTACTAAGAGATATGCCCCTTTAAAGTTGACCCTCCTAACTCACGTTTTTGCGATTTTTGGATTTTGATACGGTTGCTCTAATATTTGGGTTAGACCCATTTCCCACTCCATTTTGCCCCTAAATAAGAATATGAAGCTAGACTTTGAAAACAACGAATGGATTTTTAGATATATGGAAATTACAATTTTGAGTGCTTCCGAGGCATATTTTTGAGCACTTTTTGGGTTCGTTTCAATATCTCCCCCTTAGGAACATTCGTCCCCAATTGTCAAAGAAATGTACAAGAGAAGAGTAATCATAAGGAGATCAGCCCCAACAAGAATGCAGCAATACACTTTAAAACACCATTTTCAAAATCTCAACAGAAGTGTAAAATCATCATTAACTTGCCAACTTAAACATGAATGCATATGAATGACATGGGGGCTAAAACATAAGACTTGGAATCATAAAAAGGGCTTGAAATGTTATCATAAGCTTGAATAGAATGAAAGAGATACGGATGTTGCTTTTCCCATGCTTGCACCGATTTCCCGAGAGACACATACGAATAGACAACTCCACCAAAAGGTCCTTGATGAACACCACATCAATATTAGCCAACTTTTTCACTCATCCATCCTGACCTCCACCGAGACCTTCTCCTAAGTCAACTTATGCTCCACATCACCCACCGTCTCAAAGGTTCCTATAGCACTAGAGCCACCAACACATCTCCTCAACCTAGAAACATGAAGAACTGAACAACCCATAATCATATCCCTAGGCAAATCCCATCCATATGCAACCTTCAACTTCTTCTACACTCTAAAGGACATCACAACAATAGCTGAATTATCAACCTTGAACACACCTATTCCACTTGTTGTCATGAACCACCATCTTGCCCTTAGGAGATAACCTCCACTGTACCATCTCTTCACCCCAAAACTTCTCTTGTTGCCATGAACCACCATCTCCCCCTTGGGAGATAACCTCCACTCTACCATCTCTTCACCCAAAACTTCCAACCCTAATAAGACGGAATCAAGGTCTTGCTTAATCTAGACCTCTCCAACCAAAGAAGATTTGGAACCATCAAGAATACTACACCACCATGCTCAACTTCCTCCAACCTGATCCCTCAATCTAGCCAAACGATGGACCCCACTAGTCTCCTTCTTGCCACCATTATCCACACACACTAGACTACTTAGAGAACCAATCACAACACTAGTTGTACCGAAGAAACTAATGCACACTCATACCGTAATCCTTAAAGAATTCTAACCACTTTCTTGCTATCCACAATGCACACCTATCATATCTAGAAAACAAGCTCTCATCCTACAAGACTTGCAATACTATCCCCAAATAATTCACAAGCTCTAAATAAATCAATACCTCATCACTAGAGACCACCACAAACATATCAAGGTAGGGTTTTAAGACCCTATTGATGAAACCCACACACACAACTGATGCATAAGCCAACCAAACAACTCCACCCATATTCAACACACTCACTCCTAGTTCGAAAAGACACTTAGGGATATCACCTACCCTTATCCTCAATTGGGGACAAAACTCAAACCAAAGATGAATCTTAGAAATGTGACTAACCCATTGTAGTTGACCAAATAGATCGACCATCCTCACCAATCTTATTACAACCTTACGGGTTCTACACTCATTGAAAACATGCTATGCAAGTAGCGTAAACTATCGAAAGACCTCCAACACATCAAGCTAAGTTTATCCAAGATCACAAAACAAGACTTCTATGCAATAAGAACATAAGGCAACCCTGATAGATCTCTTCTAGCCACTATAGACTCACGCAACCATTCGGGACACACACATGAATCTTATTAGCACAAACGAATCACACAAGAGATAGAAACTCTCAGTGCTATCAAATCACCCTACTTAAAATGTCTGTCACAACATTGGCCTTCCGATCAAATCACCCTACCCAAAATGTCGGTCACAACATTGGCCTTAGGGTCAACTAAGTCACAGGGGAAGTAATAGAAGATAACCTATTCATAGCCTCCGGTATTAGCCCGCTAAACCCAAGAAGCTCCTAATATCCAATGGGTTCAAAGGTCTAGGCCAATGTCTAATCACCTTTGTCTTACTAGGGTCCAGTTTAATACCATCACCCAGTACCACATGACCTGGAAAGGCAACTTCTTACAACCACACTTCCACTTCTCCTATTTAGTATCCAATTTTCTTCCTTAAACTTTGTAGTACTACCCTCAAATGACTCGTATGCACTACCTTATTAGGGAAATGAACCATCATATCATCACCAAAACCTCCATAAGCCTATTAGAGTAGGGACTAAAGATCTTAATCATGAGACATATTGGTATAAACATTGTACTAGTCAAACGAAAAGATACTACCCCAATTTCAAAATATAATAAAGGGACATTCAAGGCGTTATCTACTACCAAACAATAATTCTATAAACAAAGCAACTTAGGTTCAACACCTCTAATTCTCACATGATGATAAATACAATCCCTTAGAGACCAATTGTACCTTAAGACATGAAATAGACCTACCCCCCTTGCTATTACTTGACCACCACATAAAGACTCTTCCACTCAAGGACGGGTTCATTAGGGAGTCAGATTTTAACTCTATGGGTCCTACTACCAAAGGAGACACAATATGCATGCAACTATCCCATTCCAAATACCACATCAAAGTCCACCACATCAAATCTAACAAGCCACAAGGCAAGACCTAATGTAATATGAACCTGAATCAATACCTATAAACTTTCTAGCAGAAATATACTCAACAAAAGGATAGAAACCAAAGGTTTACTTGTTGATTGAGTTGAGTTGTCAATGTTGTCATCGTTTTGGCCATTACCCATAGAGCATTATGAACCTACACATTCGATATATCATCATCTTGAGTATCTTGAGATATATGCTAAAATGTAATAGTTCGGGGTAAGCAATAAGCCCTAGGGGACCTAACTCTATCGCAAGACATGGATCATGAAGAAGTGAAAAATTTTCCTAGAATGCCTCATAGCCTTCTATTCATAGTTATGGTGCACAATACAACCATGAATAAGACACTAATCGACGCAGTGCATTGGACTCCAATGATGTCACGCCCCAAATCCCGTTAAGGAGGACTGGCACCCGTTGCCGATAAGGCCCGGGAGAACCAACCTATATCTATGCTCTTTCTATATGCAATATAATGCATTCCACCTTCAATATACCTTTAAAGAGTAAATAACACTACTAAGCAAAAAGGAAAGGTATATGACTAGGCTGTTGGAGCCACGCTGTCTGAAATACAAAATATGCCCACACTTTAATTTACATAGTCTACAAAGCCTCTAAATAATGAAAAGTGTTCAATAAGGGTTGGGACAGGCCCCGCTTCAACTAATTGTACCCACACTTTAATTTACATAGTCTACAAAGCCTCTAAATAATGACAAATGTTTGATAAGGGTTGGGATAGGCCCCGCCTTAACTAACGGTACCATATAAAAACATAAACTCTAGACATACAAAGCCTCGAAGCAACCTGGAGCTTGGTGACAAAAGCTGGATATCTTGTGCTCCTACAGGGGAGATCTACTAGCACCTGTACCTGCAGCATGAAATGCAGGTTCCCCGTAAAGAAACAG
>DF362089.1:20475-45454 GCA_000787875.1 Solanum virginianum
CATAGTAATTAATAAAACTAGCATTAGAGGCCAATAGACACATCTTAGACACCCAATTTCACATAGAAACAACACCCGAGCAGCAAGCATGCAACTACAATCCCGAGCGTATTTTCCCACTGTTTTACCTTTACTTGCATTTCCTAATGGACATTAACATCTACACATCATGTACAGCCTAATGTAGCATACTACCAGCCTTATAATAGTCCACAAAATAAGACACATAACAATTCTATGCAGCATACAAACGGACAGCATAATGTTACATCTTTTCGCTACCTTTCGACGTCGGTAATCCCAAACCTATCCCAACTTAAACCAAACTATTTTTTATCCATTTACACACAATATCAGCCTTCAAATAGTCTCAGGAAAGTACCATATCAACAATGAAAAACGTGGAGCAATAGCTCTATACATCAGCCCACAAATCTCAATCAAAAATACAATTGCGACAACACATAAGACTTTACTGTTGTGGACTGTAAAAGCAAACAAACAGCCTGATCATACCACTGCCAACCTATCCTTTGTTAAGTACATAGGTAATACTTCATAATACAGTAAACCAAGAAGAGAAACAACTCATAATTAGCAAGAAAAGTACACAACAACATCAACAACACATGCTGTCTAGAAATTTCAGCATCAACACAACCAACATATTTTCTTGTTTGTCATGAGAAAGTTATATTAAACATATACTTAAGATTTCTTACCTTATCCTCCAAGATTAGGATTTCCTTCAAGAACTCTAGAGGGCTAAGTTGGCTGCTCTTTGAGCCACAAATTCTGGAACATTTTCTTGGCTGCTCTTAGATATGAAGAAAGGAGAGTATAATGTTTCTCTTAGAAACTGAAAATTGTGCTCAAACGTGAGAGTGAAATAAGCTGGCTGTTTATGCTCTTTCTATAGGAACTTTTGGCCGACTTTGGCTTGGATTTTTTAGCCACGTATTAGTGTGTCTTAAGTAGTACGTGATGCAGCAGCTTGGACCTTGAACATGGGCTAAATTGGGCTTCCAAAGTGATGGATCTTGGGCTGCCTATGTGCAGATTTTTCCTTCTCTTATTGTGGCCCAATTAGTTAAGTGTTATGGAATGTTTTTGGGCCTATTTAATCCTTCATGTTGGGCTAAAAATACAGCCCACTTATAGTACTATAACATGGGCCAAAGATACTCCTTGACTCGGACTTTATTCATAATCAAAATTGAACAATTTCGATATGTTTCATGTGTGTAGTACAAATACTTATAGTGTGTGTGAGGTGTTACAGATGATCTATCAACCTAGTTCTCTGATACCATCTTTATCACGACCCAGACCTAGAGCCTAGTCGTGATCGGTGAATAGGCAACCCGAAGGAAACCTAAACAATCCTCTTTGCATATCATTGTACATCCTTGGTTGCGGAAGCATATAAATATGACAATAAGAGATTAGCATAAATAAGGGAATTAGGACTAAAGGATGAAGAGTTTAATACTTAAGTAATGTGCCAACGTTTAGAAAACAAGGGCAAGGGACTAAAGGGAGAAAAGCTTGCATAACATCATAATAAAGAGACAAAAGAATCAAGGCTCATATCATAGATACATAGCATGCCCAACAACACCTCTATTACATAGATAAGAGTGGGGCCAAGACAAAGCAACGGGGCTCACACTCACTAATCAAGATAGAAAATAAAGAAGAGTGTCTCATTATATAATAAGAGAAACATATACCAAGGTCCCCGAAGTCGAGGACTCACCAACTAGCTTGAGTAGTACCAAACTAGCCACATGAAGGAGGAGGATGATCAACTTGGGCTTCGATCCCTACATGGTGATGTCAGATAGGCATAGAGTATGCGGTAGTATGTTTGAATGTACTAAGTATGTAGGGTGCAATGAAACAAGAGATAGGCATCATAATAAAATGCATAACAAAAGGCAATAGGCATAATATAACAATATGGCATGTATGATCAATGCATAAGTAAAACATGCTTAAGTAACTCATGCTCATATAGGATATCATATGTGCAGAAGACACCAAGCTAGATTTCCAAATATACAACCCTTTGGTAGGTTAATGATGATGTCGCCCCATCACTTAGGTAGATTATTACAAACCCCCATCTAGGTTGGTGATAATACCGCCCCATCGCCATGGTGGAGAAGTACAAACCCTTCCCTATGTTGATGAGTATAAACTCCCATCTAGTTTAACGATCATGCCACCCCATCACCAGGTAGAGAAGTACAAACCCTTCCCTATGTTGATGAGTATAAACTCCCATCTAGTTTAACGATCATGCCACCCCATCACCAGGTAGAGAAGTACAAACCCTTCCCTATGTTGATGAGGACAAACCCCATCTAGGTTATGCGATTTCTTAGTCCCCCAGAATTAGGCATGGTCTAATGCAACACTTTATATAGAATTTATCATGTATATAAGCTCATTTAATCATCATATAGTCATTGATAACATATCTCATGCTTTGGACCTTCAACTCCTCAAGAAACCACTTCTGGACATTTTATCAAAACGCTTTGAGGGTGTGTAATGCTAGTATAAAACCATGAAATATAAAGATGAAATCATGCAGGAAAATCCATTGTAAAACCATTAATCAACACCTTACAACACCCTCAAGCAATATACATCAAAACTCCTTCTCAAATCTTACAATAGATCAAAGATTTATAGCTCAAAACATAGCAAAACAGTCACAACTTTACATAACTTTATCATAGTGTGCAGTGAATTTCATAATGATCAAGACTCATTTGTAAGTCAACTTTAAATCATACAATTAGAGTAAAAGGAGGCTTGGGTCTCATGGGTCAAAGGAACCCATGAAAGAAACTCACATACCTTAGCTTTGAAGAAGCTCTTGAAGAAGACTTTAATGGAGACTTGAAGTTTGAATAAAATCCTTAAGATTGGTCTTAAAGTTTAGGGCTTGAATCTTGAGAGAAATATTGGTCCAAGTGTTTGAGTGAGTATTGGGGAATGTTTAGGATGATATGAGGGTGAAATAAGGCTAAGTATATGTATTTTCAAGTAGGAAAACCCTTAGGCCCAAGACTTGAAAGACTTGAACCGAAATAAAAAAAATAGGACCAAAATAATTCGCGACGTGGATTACTCACTGAAATTTGCATTTCTGCACAAATGCATTCCACGAAAATGAGCATAAATTATTCATATGAACTCGGAATGAGATGAAACCTAGTGCGTTGGAAAGATAATTTAAAGAGCTTTAATTTGGTAGGTCATGGGACACTCAGTTCTTTGTGTTATAAGAGATATGTCCCTTTAAAGTTAACCCTCCTAACTCGCATTTTTGCGATATTCGAATTTTTATATGGTTGCTCTAAAATTCAGATTAGACCCATTTTCCACTCAATTTGGCCCCCTAACCAAGAATATGAAGTCAGAATTTTAAAATAATAAATAGATTTTTTGATATATGGAAATTATAATTCCGAGTGCTTCCAAGGCACATTTTCGAGCACTTTTTGGGGTCGTTTCATCCACCTATGATAATGGCTCTACAGTATGATCGAGGAAATGAAATAAAAGAGACAACTCCTAAATGTCCTTTAGCCTCATTGTCATGACCCAAGCCTAGGTCCTAGATGTGACACGGCGAATGGGGAATCCAAAGGAACCCCAAACAAACCTCTTAGCATATTAATCACACATCCTTGGTCGCGGAAACAAAGTTACAACAACAAGAGATATAGAATGAAAAATGGGTCTAAGGGAAGTCTTTGATAATCATAAAACATTCAAGAGCCAAGCTCATAGCATAATTACATCTTAATATCCAACAACGCCTCTAACATAGATTGGAGTCGGGGCCAAGACACTCTCTGGGCTCACCCTCATAATAACAAGTGTTCAATATGAATAAGTCTCATCATAGCAAGAGTTGTAAAGATAGTATACTTGGACTTGAGGACTCAATAAATTGTAACTCTAAAGCACCGAACTTGCCACGTGAAGTATGATCAAGAGGTTCTTCGGTCCCTAAATGGTAATATTATGTAGGCATAGAGTATGCGTTAGTACGTTTTAATGTACTATGTATGTAGGGTGCACCACAACAAGACATAAGCCAACATAGTCAAAATGCATAATCATAAGCAATGGCTAAGTATAATATCAATATGACATGCATGATCAATGCTTAAGGTAAAACGTGCTTGTAAATCATATAACTTACAAAATAAATATTACAGTGGGGGAAGAGACCATAACCAACATAGACCAAGTAAACTACTACTTGGAATCCAAGACATGTCACCTCCTTGGAAAGTGATTGAGGTATCTACCCCTCCAAAAGGTGATTCGGCATGTTAACCCGCCAACAAGGAGGTCGAGGTATCCACCCCTCGACATTGTGATTGGGCATGTCATCCCCAACAAGGTGATCAAGGTATCCACCCCTCAATATGGTAATTGGGCATGTCACCCCCCAATAAGGTGATTGAGGCATGTCACCCCCTCAACAAGGTGATTGGGCATGTCACCCACCAACAAGGTGTTGTCTACTTGCAACACCATATATACTTTTGATAAATTCAATACATAAATGCAAGCCCTAAATCATTAATGTTACTTGACTTATAACCTATCCAAGATCTCTACTATAACCTCCTCACAAGTCGAGTTGTCTTCAACTACACCCACAACTTCCAATAGAACAATGGCATTCGAATCACCATGTAATAGATCATCAAAACTTGAGAATCCTTGCCAGGGCATTTTATCAAACACTTGGCGGGTTCACTATGCTTGTTCAAAATCCTACAATTCAAGAGTAAAATTATATGAGAAAACTCAATGTAAATGTCACGACCCAAGCCTACGGCCTAGACGTGACATGGCGAAAAGGGAACCCCAAGGGACCCTAAACAAGCCTCTTAACATATCATTACACATCATTGGACACGAAAGCAGTTTAACAACATAATGGAATTATAAATAGGGCAAGGGACTAAAGGAAAGCTTTCATAACATAAACATCAAACAAGAGAGTTATGGATCAACACATAACATGTCCAATAATACCTCTACTACATAGATAAGAGCAGGGGCCAAGATAAGCAACCGGGCTCACCTTCATAGCCAATACATACATATAAGTAAGGTAGTTTTAGTACATAGCATGAGATCATAGATATTGTCCCCGAAATGGAGGACTTACCAACTAGCTTGAGATAGATCGTACTAGCCATGTGGAGGAGGATGATCAAGTCGGACTTAGTTCCTACATGGTGACATCATGTAGGCATAGAGTATGCGTAAGTATGTTTAAATATACTAAGTATGTAGGATGCAATGCAACAAGTGATAAGTGCCATAAAAAATGCATAACATAGGTAATGAATAAGCATATAGCAATATGGCATGTATGAATGATGCTTGAAGTAAAATCATGCTTATATAGAACATAATACATGTGTAAGGAGAGACCATTATTAGTGAGTATCTAAGGTCTACCACCTCCTTGGAGAGATGAATGAGGTACAAACCCCTCAAAGTGGTTGATGAGGTACAAACCCCACAACATGGTTGATGAAGTACAAACGCCCCAACATGGTTGATGAAGTACAAACCCCTCAACATGGTTATCAAGGTGCAAACCCTTTGACATGGTTGTAGGGGCCTACCACCACCCAAGTGAGGCAATCGAGGTATAAACCCCCCAACATAGTTGCATGGACCTACCACATCCCGAGCGAGGTGATTGAGGTACAAACCCCTCAACATGGTTACCCGAGCCTACAACCCCCCGAGTGAGGCTTGGTCAATTCCCAACACTATAGAAATAATATAATATACCTATATTCCTTTCATTATCATATAGTCACTCAACTCATAAGGCATTCATTGGACCTTCAATTCCTCAAGAAATCATAACTAGACATTTTATCAAACACTTGGATGGGTGTGTAGTGCTAGTGTAAAACCATGCAACTCAAGAGTGGAATCATGCTAGAAAATCATGTGTAAAACAATCAATAGATAATTGGTAACACCCTCAAGCAATATACATCAAAATTCTTCATCAAATCTCACAATAGATCTTAGATCCATAGCTTAAAACATATTAAAACAATCACAATTTCATAAAATCCCAACATAGTGTGCAGTGAAATTCATAATAAGTAAGACCCATGAGTAAATCATGCAATTTAGGTAAAAAGGAAGCTTGAGACCATGGATGAAAGGACCCAATGGTTGAAACCCATATACCTTACCTTTGGAGAACTCTTGATGAAGATTTGAAATGGAGACTTGAAGCTTGGGTTTGAGAGAGTATTTGGGAATGCTTTGGATGACATTAAGGTAAAATATGGCTTAAGTATTGGTATTTTCACACATGGGAACACTTACGCCTAAGATCCAAAAGCCTTGGACCAAGATAGAAACTGGCAGCAAAAAATACACTATAGCGCGCCCTTGGCACGTCGCGCCATAAGCGTGGATGATCTCTGGAAATCGCATTTTTGTGATTTTTAAATTTTGATACAGTTCCTCTAAAATTGGGGTTAGACATATTTCCCACTCAATTTGACCCCCTAAACAAGAATATGAAGTCAGATTGTATCATGCACGAATGTTTAGACATTTGGAAATTATGATTTTGGGCACTTTTGAGGCACATGTTCGAGCACTTTTTGGGGTTGTTTCAATATCTTCCCCTTAGGAACATTCATCTCCGAATGTCAAAGAAATATATATGATAGACATAAATAAGGTAGCTTCAGACCATATAAGAATGCAACAATGGACTTAAACATCATCTCAAAAATCCTAACATAAGTGTAAAATCATCCTGAACTTTGTCAACATGAACATGAATGCATGCAAATGTCATGGGCTGAACATAGACTTGAAATCACATAGGGGACTTAGAGTTAGTACCTTAGGCTTGAATAAAGTGAAATAGATAAGGATATCGCTTTTGCATGTCTACTTCAGCCTCCTATGTAGCACTTTTGACTTGTTGATTCCTCTAAAGAACCTTAATGGAAGCAACGTCCTTGTTCCTTAGCCTCTTCAATTGCCTATCCAAGATCTCTACTATAACCTCCTCACAAGTCAAGTTGTCTTCAACTACACCCACAACATCCAATAGAACAATAGCATTCGAATCACCCACATACTTCCTTAACATAGACATATGAAACACCAGATAAACTAAATTCATTTCACTAGACAACTCCAAATCATAAGCTACCTTACTAATCCTCCTCATCACCCTATAAGGACCCACATATCTAGGGCTTAACTTACCCTTCTTACAAAACAAACCATACCCTTCATGGGTGAAACCTTCAAACAGACCCAATCACCAACTTTGATTTCAAGATCCCTCTCCTCACATCGGTATAGGACTTTTGGCGACTTTGGGCCATATTCAACCTTTCTCTAATCATCTTAACCTTCTCAAGAGCCTCCACAACCAGGTCTGGTCCCAACAAAGCCACTTCTCCAACCTTAAACAACCCAACTGGTGACCTACAACATCTACCATAGAGAGCCTCAAAAGGGGTCGTACCAATGCTAGAATGGTAGCTATTGTTATATGCAAACTCAATCAATGGGAGATAATCATCCCAACTACCCTTAAGCTCCAATACACAAGCCCTAAGTATATCCTCAAGAGTTTTAATAGTTCTTTCGACTTGACCATCCATTTGAGGGTGAAAGGTCGTACTAAGTTTAACTTTTGTACCAATACCCCTTTGAAAGGACCTCCAAAAATGTGAAGTAAATTGAGCACCACATTCTGATATAATAGACAAAGGAACCCCATGCAGCCTCACCAAGTCATGAATGTACAACCTAGCATAATCTTCAGCCCCATATGTGTTCTTAACCGGTAGAAAGTGAGCTGATTTTGTCATCCTATCAACCACAACCCAAATGGAATCAAAACCCTTTCTAGTTTTGGGTAACCCAACAACAAAATCTATATTAATCTCCTTCCACATCCAAGTAGGAATCTCTATTCCTTGGGATAAGCCACCCGTTCTTTGGTGTTCGGCTTTGACTTATTGGCAACTATGACAACCAGATACAAATTTGGCAATGTCCTTCTTCATGTCTCCCCACCAGTGCACCTCTCTCAAATCTCTATACATCTTAGTAGAACCGCGATGAATAGAATAAGAAGAATTATGGACCTCATCAAGAATCCTTCCTCTCAAGCTATCAACATAAGACACACATAACCTACCTTGGTATCTAAGGGTACCATCTCCCCCTTGGGAGAAAACCTCTACCTTACCATCTTTTACTAATGCCTTCAATTCTAAGAAAACGGGGTCAAGATCTTGCTTAGCTTTCACCTCCTCAACAGATAAAGATTTTGAACCATCAATAACAACACCAACACCATTATCAACCTCTTCCAACCTAACTCCTAATATATCCAACCAATGGACCTCCCTAGCCACCTCTTTACCACCACCATGAACATGAGCTAGGTTACCCATAGACTCCCTAATCAAAGCATGGGCCACCACATTAGCCTTATCGAGAAGATAATGAACACTCATGTCAAAGACCTTAAGAAGATCTAGCCACCTCTTTTGTCTCAAGTTGAGATTTTTTTGAGTGAAGACATATTGGAGACTCCTATGATCAGTAAACACATCAACATGCACCCCATACAAATAGTGACGTAAAATCTTTAAAGCAAAAACAATGGCGGCTAATTCAAGATCATGAAAAACTATTTTCACACTCATCGGTCCACACAATTTGGCCTTCTTTTGAGTCAACTTGGTCATAGGAGAAGCAAAGGAAGAGAACCCATTCACAAACCTCCTATAGTAACCCTCTAAGCCAAAGAAGCTCCTAATATTTGACGGGGTCAATTGTCTAGGCCAATTTCTAATCACATCCATCTTTTTTAGGATCCACCTTAATACCATCCCCTGACACCACATGACCTAGGAAGGCAACCTCTTTTAACCAAAATTCAAAATTTTCATACTTGGCATACAACTTCTCTTCCTTCAATCATTGTAACACTTCCCTCAAATGACTCATATGCTCCTCCTCACTATGTGAATAGATCAAAATATCATCAATAAAGACCACAACAAATGAATCAAGGTAGGGTATGAAGACCCTATTCATAAGATCCATAAAGATGGTCGATGCATTGGTCAATCCAAAGGACATCACAACAAACTCATAATGCCCATAGCTAGTCCGAAAAGTTATCTTGGGAATATCACACTCCCTCACCTTCACTTGATGATATCCAAACCGAAGATCAATCTTAGAGAATTGATTAGTCCCTTGTAATTGGTCAAAGAAATCATCAATCTTTGGAAGAGGATACTTATTCTCTATGGTGACCCTATTAAGTTGTTGGTATTCAATACACATTGTAAGGGAGACATCCTTCTTCTTCACAAACAACACTGGTGCACCACAAGGTGATTGGCTAGGCCTAATAAAACCCTTCTCCAACAAATCCCTTAATTACTCCTTTAACTCTATCGGGGCCATATGGTAAGGGAGAATAAAAATAGGTCGGGTATCAAGAAGGAGATCTATACAAAAATCTATCTCCCTTTCGGGAGGAACACCAGGAAGGTCATTTGGAAAGACATCTAGGAACTCATTTACAACTAGAACTGACTCTATAGAAGGGACTTTGGACTCCACATCCCTAACCCTCACAAGATGATAAAGACACGACTTAGAGATCAACTTATGGGCTTTAATGCAAGAGATGAACCTACCCTTAACCACCACATCAAGACTCTCCTACTCAAGAATGGGTTCATTTGGAAATTGGAATTTGACCCTATAGGTCCTATAATCAATATATGCATATTATGCATATAACCAATCTATCCCAAGAATGACATCCAAATCCACCATTTCCAGTTCAACAAGATCACAAGGCAATATCTTATGCAAAATGCAAAGGGAATAATTTCTATACACCTTTCTAGCAACAATCGATGGACCAATAGGAGTAGATACCTCATAAGTCTCACACAACAATTCAGGCTCAACATGAAACTTTTTGGTAACAAAGGGGGTAACAAAAGAAAGAGTGGCACCTAGATCAATCAATGTATACACATCAAAATCAAAGACTTTTAACATAACAGTGGCGACATCGGGAACCTCCTCAACCCCTTACCTCCCTTGGAGTGCATAGAACCAATTGTACATTGGGGAACCACTTTGTTGACCACATCTCCCCAAAGGAATGACATTACCACCTTGTGGATGAACCTCCTTTCCCTTGTTGCGGTTTCGAGGTAAATCCATCACCTTATGCCCAAGTTCCCCACAACCATAACAACCATTAGTATCCCTGAAACACAGGCCACTACGACCCCTACCATATTTTGGAGAAGACCCTTGGCCTTGATGGAACCAAACACCCTTTTGACTATGAAACTTTCCTTCAAGATGGGCCCTTTTTTCTTCATGACCCCTTCTCTTCCTCAACTTATCCTCCTCCATTTATTTGGCATAGGTCAACAAATGTGATAAATCCATGTCACTAATCAACATAGAGGACCGTCATTCCTAACTCACCAAATTGGATACACTCATCATGAACTTGTTCATTCTAGACCTTGGGTCGGCAACCAAGTGGGGAACATATTTATAGAGTTGATTGAACTAGAGGGCATACTCTCTCATACTCATAGACCCTTGTCTCAAATTCATAAGCTCCACCATCTTGGCCTCCCTAAGCTCAAGAGGGAAGAACCGATTAAGAAAAGCCACCTTGAACTCCTCTCATACTCATAGACCCTTGTCCCAAATTCATAAGCTCCACCATCTTGGCCTCCCTAAGCTCAAGAGGGAAGAACCGATTAAGAAAAGCCACCTTGAACTCCTCCCAAAGCACCACATTATTCATTCGCTTCTCTTCTTTCCATTGGTTAAACCATATTTGTGCTACCCCTTTGAGTTGGTATGCTGCCAACTCTACTTTCTCTTCAAATATAACACCCATAATAGCCAATACCTTGTAGACCTCATCAATAAACTCTTGAGAGACCTCATCCTCCTTTGACCCATAGAATTCTGGGTGATTCAACCCTATGAAATCCCTCACTCGAGATATTGGTGTAGGAGCATGAGGGGCTTGGACCCCTTGGTTGGCTTGGTTAGCCACAACTTCTGCTAGAGAAGTGAGAGCATCCTGGAGCTCACCATAAGTCGGTTGTTCCTCAGGCGTGTGGTCTCTCCTTCCTCTTTTGTTAGGCATGATTTAGAATAGCAAAGAACAATCATTAGAAGGGGAGGAAACCATACTTCAACTCTATAGCATGACTTAGAACATGAAGAAGGGAAATATTTCCTAAAACATATCATAGCCTCTTACTCATAGTTGTGGTGCACAACACAACCATGAATAAGACTCTAATCAACATTGTGTGTTGGATATCAATGACCAATAATAACCTAGTGTTTTGATACCAAGTTTGTCATGACCCAAGCCTAGGGCCTAGACGTGACATGGCAAATGGAGAACCTGAAGGGACCCTAAACAAGCCTCTTAACATATCATTACACATCATTGATCGCGAAAGCAATTTAATAATATTATGGAATTAGAAATATGGCAAGGGACTAAAGGAAGGCTTTCCTACCATAAACATCAAACAAGAGAGTCAAGGCTGAATGCATAACATGTCCAACAACGCCTCTACTACGTAGATAAGAGCAGGGGACAAGATAAGCAACTGTGCTCACCCTCATAGTCAATACATACATAAAAGAAAGGTAGTCTTAGTACATAGCATGAGATCATAGATATTGTCCCCGGAATGGAGGACTCACTAACTAGTTTGAGATAGACCATACTAGCCATGTGGAGAAGGATGATCAAGCGGGACTCCGATTCCTACATGGTGACATCATATAGGCATAGAGTATGTGTTAATATGTTTGAACGTACTAAGTATGTAGGATGCAATGGAACAAGTGATAAGCACCATAAACAAAATGCATAACATAGGTAATGAATAGGCATATAGCAAAATGGAATGTATGAATGATGCTTGAAGTAAAATCATCCTTATATAGAACATAATACATGTGTAAGGTGAGACCATTATTAGTGAATATCCATGGCCTACCACCTTCTTGGAGAGACGAATGAGGTACAAACCCTTCAACGTGGTTAATAAGGTGCAAACCCCTCAACATGGTTTATGAGGTACAAACCCCCAACATG
This sequence comes from Solanum virginianum, assembly GCA_000787875.1. Lineage (NCBI taxonomy): Eukaryota > Viridiplantae > Streptophyta > Magnoliopsida > Solanales > Solanaceae > Solanum > Solanum virginianum. Next base: position 32,720 of record DF362089.1, read on the forward strand.
GTTATCAAGGTACAAACCCCTCTACATGGTTGCAGGGGCTTACTACCTCCCGAGCGAGGCGATCAAGGTACAAACCCCCCAACATGGTTGCACGGGCCAACTACCTCCCGAGCAAGGCGATCGAGGTACAAACCCCTCAACATGGTTACCTAGGCCTACAACCCTCTCGAATGAGGCTTGGTCAATTCCCAACACAATAGAGATAATATAATATACATACATTCCTTTCACCATCATATAGTCAATCAACTCATAAGAAATGCATTAGGCCTTCAACAACTCAAGAAATCATAACCAGATCATCTTATCAAACACTTGGCGAATGTATAGTGCTAATGTAAAACCATGCAATGCAAGAGTGGAATCATACTAGAAAATTCAATGTAAAACCATAAATAGATACTTGGTAACACCCTCAAGCAATATACATCAAAACTCATTCATCAAATCTCATAATAGATATTAAATTCATAGCTCAAAACATGCTAAAAACAATCACAATTTCATGAAAACCCAACATAGTGAGCAGTGAAATTCATAATAAGTAAGACCCATGAGTAAATCAACTTTAAATCATGCAATTTAGGTAAAAAGGAAGCTTGGGAACCACAGATGAAAGGACAAAATGATTGAAACCCACATACCTTAACTTTGGAGAACTTATGATGAAAATTGAAAATGGAGACTAGAAGGTTGGGTGAAATCCTTAAGATCCAGAAAAGATTTAGACACTTGAACTTTGAGAGAAAATATTTTCTAAGTGTTTGAGAGAGTATTTGGGAATGTCTTAGACGATATGAAGGTAAAATATGGCTAAGAGTAGGTATTTTCATACCTGGGAACAATTAGGCCCACAAGAATATGAAGTCGAATTTTTGATATCATGCATGAATTTTGAGATATATAGAAATTATAATTTTGAGCACTTTCGAGGCACATTTCAGGCACTTTTTGGGGTCATTTTTGTAAATCAACACACCATCATATAGTAAAACTCTCATGTATGTTACCATGAAATCCATCATCAAATCCCATAATAGATCATAGTTTCATAGCTTAAAACATGCATAATCCCAATAGTATAAGGTTGTAATAGATAGATATGCATAATCAGTCAACATTTCATAAAATCCCAACATAATTTATATCAAAATCCATAATAAGAGATACCTATATATGGTACAACTTGAAAACATACAATTTTCATAAAAAGGAAGATTTGGGTTCCATAGGTGAAAGGACCCAATGGATAAAATCCACATATCTAAACTTGGGGATTCCTTGATGTAAACTTGGAAAGAGGCTTGAAGTTTGGATTGAGTTTTTGAGATTCAAAGTGACCTTGAAATCTTTGGATTTGGGATGGGAATTTTGATAAAGTGTTGGAGATGTTTTAGAGAGGATTTTGAGTGATATAGAGTTGAAAAATGGCTAAGTTTAGGTGTTTTCATGCATAAGGGGGCATGGGGCTATGACACCAATGCCTTTGACTGAAACAAGGAAAACAAGAAAGAACTAACACTGCTCTATAATGGGGCCATGTCGCGGATCCATCGCGCAAAGATACTGGTTTCAAATATTTTGTGAAAATCATTTTTTGCTATGGGTCCTCTAAAATCCGGGTGATGCCCATTCCCCACTCAATTTTACCCCCTAATCAAGAAAATGAAGTCAAAATTTTGATATCATGTATGAATTTTGAGATATAGAAAAATTACGATTATGGGCATTTCCAAAGCACACTTTGGGATGTTTCAATATCTCCCCCTTAGGAACATTCGTCCCCAAATGTCATAGAAATGTGCATAAGAGGAGCAATCATGAAGATTTTAGCCCTACATGAAGGGAACAATTGTATTTAAACATTATCTTCAAAATGTCTTAACATGAATGTCAAAAATCATCATAAACTTGTTACCATGAACATGAATTCATGCAAAATGACACATGGGTATCGCTTGTTACAGGATTCATGCAAAATGAATATGGCTTTCCTGAGTCTTTAGTATATGTGTTTGGTATTTTACAATAGTTCAAGGAAGGTGGGGCCTGTCTCGACCTATGTTAAGGTCATCTATCTTATAGAGGCTTTGTAGACTTATTGTATATAGTTCAGTTGTATCTTGTCTCTAAATAGTTATGGCCTCAACGGTCATGTCTGGTATGTAAGTTTGAGTACTACCTGTTTTTATCTTTCATACCTATTGCTAGAAGTAACTTGTCACTGCTTGTAGTTGTCATAGTCATATCCGTAGTGAGCATAGGTTATAAGTTGGTTCTCTCGGGTCTTGAGGGCACCGAGTGTCTATCCGTCCTTATAGATATAGAGGCGTGATAGTAAATTTCATGATTTCTAAGTATGATTTGCAAGTGTGTCTTGTGATATAGCTTCAATTTGATAAAATAAAATTATGCATTGATTTTAATTGATTATTTTGACATGATTTAAGTCTTAATATGTCAATTTACACGAAATGACACCAAAAGTGCCCGACAAGTGCCTCGGGAGTACCCGGAATCATAATTTTTATATATCTAAAAATTCATTCATTATTTCAAAAATCCAACTTTATATTCTTGTTCAAGGGGTCACATTGAGTGGGAAATAGGTCTAATCCAAATTTTAGAGCAACCATATCAAAATCTAAAAATCGCAAAAATGTGATTTAGGAGGATCAACTTTAAAGGGGCATATCTCTTAGCACACAAAGAACTAGGTGGCCTATTACCTACCAAATTAAATCTCTTTGAATTGGCTTTCTAATTAACTTAGTTTCACCTCATTCTGTGTTTGAATGAAGAATTTATGCTCGTTTCAGTAAAACTCATTTGTGTAGAAATACAAATTCCAGTGAGTAATCCGTGTCGCTTTTGTGATGAGGAGCAATGTTATTTTGGTCCTATTTTTTTATTTCGGTCCAAGACTTTCAAGTCTTGGTCCTAAGGGTTCCCATACTTGAAAATACCTATACTTAGCCATATTTAACCCTCATATCATCCTAAATATTCTCCAATATTCACTCAAACATAGACTTATATTTCTCTCAAGATTCAAGTCCCAAAACCCTCATCCAAATCTAAGGAATTCCTTCAAGCTTCAATTCTCCATTAAAGTCTTCTTCAAGAAATTCTTTAAGGTTAAGGTATGTGGTGTTGAACCATCATGGTGCCTAAGCCTCCTTTTACTTAAATTGCATGATTTAAATATTGATTTACTTATGGATCTTGATTATTATAAATTTTACTACACAGTGATTTGGGGTTTATGAAAGTATGATTGTTTTAGCATGTTTTGAGCTATAAATCTTCAATCTAATGTAAGATTGGAGGAGGGGTTTTCATTTATATTGCTTGAGGGTGTTGCAAGGTGTTGATTGATGGTTACAATGAATTTTCTTGCATGATTTCACTCTTGAATTGTATGATTTTACACTAGCACCACTTTTTCTAAGATTGATCTTTGGTTTGAAAGGATTCTTTAAGTTTTGATGACCTATTGGTTGGGTTATGATTCAAGTGACCCTATGATGATTACAAGCTTTCTAAAGATGTATTTAAGTCATAAAAATGTTGATGATGTTGTAGAGTCAGATTAAGCCCCTTTTTCTAAGATTATACCTTTTGTGAGTCTTTGATGTTTAATGATAATGAAAGGATGATGTTGATGATGATTTATTCTTATGATTGGAGTTAAGCTCACCATATAAGGTCAATGATATTAAGAGCTACTCGTGCCATGTCTCTATGTTTATTGCAAGTTATTGAAGTATGATTATCTAATATATATTTCATGGGATTAGACTTAGCATTGAGTGGACTAGAGGCAAGTCCCCAAATCCTAGAACTACGTGCCATAGTAGGTAACGAGATTAGAGGTGAGTCCCCAAGTGTCTAAGAGGCGATACCCTAAATATGAGGGCTTGTGGCGAGTACCTAAATCCAAGAACTAAAGGCAAGTACTAGGTTCACCTAAGGCTTAGTGGATCCACTTAGGCATTTGGAGGTTTACCTTGGCAAGTAACTTCCCCCTTTCTTCTAGTGTAGGGTTGACATCGGGATTTCAAGTTGTAGGTTGCTTGGTCTTATGATATATCGGTTGAGGTCTCTTCCCAGACTTATGTATTATGATCTATATATGAGTTGAATGAATTGTGAGCATGTTTTACTTCACGCATCATTCATACATGTTATATTGTTATTATGCTATTCATTGCTTATTATTATGCATTTTGATTATGATACCTATCTCTTGTTGCATTACATCCTACATACTTAGTATATTTAAATATACTAATACGTACTCTATGCCTACATGATGTTACCATGTAGGAACCGGAGCTTCTATTGATTCTTCTCATGGCTAGACGGATTGTTCAAGTTAGTCTTTGGTGAGTCCTCCATTTTGGGGACAATGACTATTCTCTTATGTTATGAATTAAGACTCTTTTTCGTTTATTGTATACTTATGACCATGATGGTGAGCCCGATTGCATTATCTTGGCCCCGCTAAGTATCTTTGTTTAGAGGTGTTATAGGACAAGTTACGTATTATGTATGAGCTTTGACTAATCTATGTTATTTAAGTATTAAACACTCTCTCTCTCCCTTAGTCCCAATTCCCCTTGTTTATGTTTCTTATGTTATTTTATATTACTTTCGCGATCAAAGATGTGTAATGATATGCTATGAGGCTTGTTTGGGGTTCCTTTGGGTTCCCCATTCACCGATCACATCTGGGCCCTAGGCTTGAGTCATGACATTACATAGATTTTATGAGAATTGAATATGCATGTCCCCTTTTATGATGAATTTATGCATAGGTAATTTCAAGTATGTTTCAATTGTTGATTTATTTATGAATTAGGTATGATTTTATCTTAATATGATGTTTTAAGTATGAATCTCAAGTACCCATGTTATTCTCTCATTCTTCATGGCATAATAATGCATAAAAAAGATTTTTCATGAGATTTATGATATGGGTTGATACCCAATTATGGCTATGACTATGATCTCGAGACAAGTATTGTTATGACATGACATGTGATCACATATTGTCCATGATATGACTTTAAGCAATTATGCGTGTGGATAAACCATCATGCTCAAGTATTTATGAGATATTCCTATGTATATAATCATGGATTTAAGTATGATTTTGATTTTAAGCCTAAGTATGTATGATTATGAAATATGATTTGGCTCTTAAGCCTAAGAATGCATTATTATTATTTGAAAAGTCATATGCTTCCATTTCAAGCATATATATGTATATGTATTCCTATAGAATGATGAGTTCACACAGAATGAGATTGGAGGTGATGGCTCAACCCAAGGGGTCCTTTTAAAAAGTCTCCTTCTCATAACTATGTGTCAGTCTAAGTTCATGTTTATACCCCTTTGTAGATGATTGTGTATATATAAAATCCTCTCCAAAATGGGTGGTGTTCCTGTAAGGTGAGGTCCTTCTTTGAAATCGGTGGTGTTCCCCTACGGAGTAGTATGGTTTACCTTTGGAAAGTAGATCACTCTTTCTCCAATGTAGAGTAAACATCAAGTTTCCATGTAATAGCTTGCATGGTCTTATATGTTTGTTGAGGTCACATCCCTGCTATATTTAAGTATTATGGCATTCATGCATCATGGATTTAAGGGATATTGTTATGACATTCTTTCCTATAAACTTCTTTCTCTCTCTCTCTCTCTATATATATATATATATATACACCCTTGTCATCTAACATTTGAAATGTAGGTTATCACGTTCATATGGATAACATGCCCCCATCCTTAGTACATTCAAATGTACTAATGCACACTTTTACTTATGTGATCTAACCATATAGGGACCAAGGACCTTCGTCATCCACCTCTTCACGTCTAGATTCGACTTGTGGAAGTTTTCTTGTGGTGAGTCCTTTGATCCATGAATAAGACCAATCTTCTATCTAACTATGCTATGTTATTATTTTATTATTTCTTTACTTTGAGGGTAAGTTCGGGACATGTCTTGGTCCCCGTCATATCTATGACTCTGAAGCATTATTAGATGTCATGAAACTCCATGTATGAGCTTGCATGGTTGACACATAAGAAGATTATGCTTATGATTGTCTTGCTTTGATGATTTTATGATGTGATGATGAGATGATAAAATTCCTAAGTCTCTACTCCCATAGCATCATAAGTCATATGAAACCCGCCCCTTAGAATTGTTGATGTTGAATGTGTGATGGCAAATCCCATGTTCCCTATCCCCATAGCTTGAGTCCCAAATTCCTATCCCTTTGATTTACATGTGAAACTGTGTGACAATGAATCCCATACCATCTTATCTGATAGCTTGAGTCCAAAGATCGTATCCCCTAGTGTCACTTTTATGTTTGATTTGCACTTCCAAACTAATGATATGTAAATAGATGCTATGAGGCTTATTTGGGGACTTTTGGTTTTCCATTCACCATGTTAGACCTATGCCCTACCTTAGGTCATAACAAGCTTGGTATAACAACACTATGGTTTTAACATGGTTCTTGGAGTCCAATATGCCACGTCAAGTACATTCTTATTTCATGTGTGTTAAGTGCACCATGCCTATGAGTGGGAGGCTATGAAGTGTTTTAGGAAATGTCTTACTTCTTCATTGTTCATGTTTTTCTATCAAATTTGACTTGAGTTCTCCTAACTATGGCAAATTTCCTGGATGCCCTTATAGAAGATTCCTCCAAGAAGAGTCCCTCAACATATATAAGCCCCTATTGATGAGGACCAAGTTCCTCAAGAGTCCATAGGGGATCCAAGTCAAGCTCATAGCATAAGTACATAATAATATCCAACAACACCTCTAACATTGAATGGAGCAGGGGATAAGACACTTTTCATGCTCACCCTCATAGTAACAAGTGTTCAACATAAAAAAGTCTCACATAGGAAGAGTAACATAGATAGTGTCCTCGAACTTGAGGACTCACCAAAGCTAATCTCCGAAGTACCAAACTAGTCACATGGAGAATGATTAAAAGGTGCTCCAATTCCTACATGGTAATATCATGTAGGCATATCATATGCGTTGGTACGATTGAATGTACTAAGTATACGAGATGCAATATAACAAGACATAAGCCAATATAATCAAAATACATAGTCGTAAGCAGTAGATATATAATCTCAATATGGCATGCATGATCAGTGCTTGCAATAAAATATTCTTGTAAATCATTCATCTTGGACAATATATATAGTATACACATGCGTGGGTAGAGACCTCAACCGACATAAATCAAGTAGCTACAACTTGGAACCTAAGGTAAGACACCCCCTCGGTAAGGTGGACGAGCATGACACCCCTCGGCTAGGTGTAGACTATTTGCCAAGGCAAATCAAACATGATAACATGACTAGATGCATCCACTGGTATAGCAAGGGTAATAATCATAATCCTATGGTAGTACATAGTTTAGAGACAAAAGACTTTATATAAGAACTTCTTGAGTCGAGCCCCCATCTTAAGCCTTACTCGGTGCTAAGTCGAATCCCACGTAATACTTGAAATAATCATAACTTGTATAACTTGGAAGAAATATCAAAACATGACACGAGTAGCTTTTCAAATATGCTTGACCTCTAATTGTGAGCCTAACTTGAAACATGAGAGTAGATCATAATCATACATGAACCCTTTCTTTAACATTGATGGCTCAAAAGAAGTAAAAACCTTGGAATAGGGCTTAGCTTGTAACTTGTAAAATCATAGATAATTTTCATAAATTCAATACATACTTGAAAGCCCTTAATCACCATATAGTCACTTGACTTGTAAATCATGAAATAGATTATCAATATAACTTGAGAATTCTTGATTTGACATTTTATCAAACACTTGGTGGGTTTATGATACTAGTTCAGAATCATGCAAATCAACCCACCAACATGTAGTAAAACCCTCATGTAGGATATCTTGAAATCCATCATCAAAACTCATAATATATCATAGTTTCATAGCTTAAAACATGCATAGTCTCAATAAATATAATCAAATTATTGTATAAGCTTGAAATAGATAGTCATGCATAATCAATTAATATTTTATAGAATTGTCACGATCCAAGCCTAGGGTATAAACGTGACACAGTGAATGGGAACCCGAAGGAACCCAAACAAGCCTCTTAGCATATCAATCACACATCTTTGGTCGCGAAAATAGAGTAAATAATGACAAGAGATATATAACACAGAATATGGGACTAAGGGAAGTCTTGAATATAAACAAAGCATAAGAGTCAAGCTTATAACACAATAACATCATAATACCCAACATAGACCTCTACACTTAGAATGGAACGGCGGCCAAGACTATCCCTATATCTTTTTCTTGGGTTCTAATACCCAACATAGACCTCTACACTTAGAATGGAACGGGGGCCAAGACAATTTTCGAGCTCACCCCCATAATGTCAAATGTTCAACATAAAGAAGTCTTTGAAATAGCAAAAGAAAAGTAGATAGTATCCTCGAACTTGAGAACTCACCAAGCTTGCTTAGAATAATCTCATTAGCCACATGGACAATGATCAAGAGGAGTTTCGGTCCCTACATGGTGATATCATGTAGGCATAAAGTATGTGTTAGTATGTTTGAATATACTAAGTATGTAGGATGCAATGCACAAGACACAAGCCAATATAGTCAAAATGCATACTAATAGGTAATAGATAAGCATAATTTGTATATGGCATGCATGAATAATGCTTGAATTAAAACATACTTGTAAATCATTTAACTTGCATTTGGAACTATTCGAAATGAAGGTATATTTGAAGGTTGTGTAATTGACTTATTTGGGAGTAATTCTTTTATCATTGTTGCATGACTTGCATTTGCAGCCTTTGGCATGCGCTTAGCATGACTTAAGGCCATACCATAGCACCATGGGAAAGGATAATGCTGCCATACCTAGGTCCCATGCCCACTCCCTTGTGTTTTGGCATCTTTCATCTTTTTAAAAGTGAGTCAAAAAGCCCCTTTGCACCACCTGATTTTACACCCTTTCCCTCACACATTTTTGACCACTTTTTAGTGATTAAATTACCCTTATAATCACCCAAAATCAGTATAAATAACCCCCCTACTTAGTCTCTAAATCATTCTTCAAAAAAATAAAATCCCCTAATCTACATTGCTCTCCCAAAATTCTCTCAACACTTAGGTTATGTATTCGTGAAGATCTCCACCAAGTCTCTTCGTCTTCTTAAGGCTAATCAAGCAAGGTATGTAGGTTTGATTCTTAGTTTCCTTTCAACCAAGAAGTCCTCTTCGAAAAAACTAAATTTAGAATTATGAATTTTTAATCTTTGATTTATGTATAATTACTAATTGATATTTGCTAAATTTATGGTTATTCATATATTTTATGATTATTTATGAATATTTATTAAGGCTTTACATAATTTAATTCAAGCATTTCAGATTTAAATTGTTTAACTAACCTATATTTTCAACTCTTACATCTACAAATGAGTTATTATGATTTTATCCTAAAATATTCCTATAATTATTGTAACTTTGTTTGACTATAAAACTTGTCATTTAAAGGTTATTGGACCAGTCCCCAATGTGATTTAAGTTGAGTTATGAACTTTGAATATTTGGTTTTTATGACATAATATGAACTTATGATTTCGGACAAGAATAAGTAAATACATGTATGAAATGATATTGGGTGACTTAAGACCCATTCTGTAACACCTCATATCTTACAGTACTAGTTGTTGGGACCTTAGAACTTCCGCTAAGGTTTTGGTGCTATTTTGGCCAATTTCCAGGCGGATTAAGGCGGGACGTCTCATAAGGCCCCACTATTATGGATCATTGAATGGATGCACTAGATTTCAACTAAGTTAAATGTTTTGACGGGGTGTCCAGAATTTGTTTGGAATCCTATGAATGCAAATGAGCTATGCAACCCTACCAAATTAAATGGTGTAGTCAAAATTTCCATACGGGACTGTTACGAATAAATATGGGTCCCACTTTCCAATGGCATATTTTATTAAAAATCCACTAAGGGGCCCAAAATCCATTTGGAAGCCCCAAGAACCAAACAAAAATTCATTGTAGATCAAACTCGACGTCTTGGTGCTAACCGCGCTATGAGAATTTTCATTTGAGCGTGTTTTCCATGAATGTAGACTGAAGCTAACTATTGGCCAGTTCTGAAGGTTAAAATGCAAAACTCGATAAAATGTTACACCAAAGCCTCGGTATTCAAGACAACTACGCTTGTAGCCTAATTTGGCTATCTTGGAGCTGAATAATCTATCAAAATTTCTTCCTAGAGTCGTTTACCCATATTTTACTTCCAAAATTAGTTTTCAAACTATAACAGACCTTCCAACACGAAAAATTGCACAACTTCCAAATGAACAACCAGGCAACTGAACTACCAGTGCCAACAGGTCATAAATGACCTGGGTCGCTATAGGAATGCTCTAATCGGTGGAAAAGATGTAGAAACACATAAATGACCTAGAGAGTCATTACAAATGCTTAAATATCTAATAAAAAATGCAGTTCACTTTGTTAAATACTTTTTGACTATTGACACTTTTGTTAAAAAATAGAATGATACTTTACTTATTAGAGATTTAAAAATAGAGAGCACAAAAAGAGTCACAAAGAATAAAATAATATGATTGTTAAAGGATAAAAGCAAAAGGCAAAACAACATTTTATTAATTAAATTGATTTGAAAAGGGTTAAAGAGAGTTAAATAGTATAAATTTAGAAAAAAAATTATACGAAAATAATCAATTTTATTTAAAGAAAAACTAACATATACTTGTATCTTATTTTTGGAAGAATTTAAGGGGCCAAAAATTATTGGAGCACTAAGGCATATGCCTTACCGGTCTAGCCATAGATTCGCCCTATTGTAAATGATTAAGTTGACTTATAATAATTAGGAGTAATATTAATATTATGATTTTATTTATTATTCTTTAAAAAAGTTATGGCGAATCAAATATGAATAAATTAAGAGAATATATTTTTCATCTTTTATACCATTAAAAAGATTAAATTTGATTGCCATTACGGCAATGCACCTTTAGGACTTAGACATTCATATTTGGTGGTGTGAAAGTGAGATCTGGATTGAATTAGAAAAAGCCTTCAAAAAGTATATCAAATTTACTAAAATTTTGTAAAACATAGTGATCAAGGAAAAGAATAAACACCACAGAACTTTATGATACATTACTCAAAACAGATGGAGAGATGAAAGTGTCATAAGGCTTTTTTTTAACTTCATTTCAAATTAGGGTAAGGACTGAAAAAATGAGAGATAACATTACAAGGTGACAGTTGAACTCTCATTAATTGTCACAACCAAAATTCAAAAAGTGATTGAGCCTATTATAATCCCTGAGTTGGCAAGCCAACCCTGAGTACAAACTTAAAGGGAACAATTCATTTAGCATGCACCCTGAGTACAAACGTAAATGGAATAATTTATTTAGCATGCAAAATGAAAATGGTAATAACAATAATACTAATAAAATAAAATAAGCGAAAGATAGGATGATAAATTCAATAAATAAGGGCCAAAGTATAGATGTGCTATACGATGCAAAATATATTAAGTGTCTGGTAGTAACCCAAAGATAAACTAATGCTATTACAAAAATCACAAACATGGTGTCACCACATATAGGAGCCTCTAAGTACAAAATTGCGATGCGTATTGAGGATAGCTTGAACTGGAATGTGCACCAAAATGATGCAAAACAAAAATAAGAGTATCAAAACACAGGATATCCAGAAGGCATAATAGGCTGATAGAGCTCATAAAGATAATATATAAAAGAAATAGCATTATGATAAGCTAAGCAGATAAACATAATAATAAATCACACTGCATAATGGGACAGGGGAAATATCGATGATCCATCAAAATAACCAAAAACCTAAAAATATGCTAAGTCAACCTTTTTGTCTTCCATATAAAGATAAACTATTTTTCAAATTTGTCACGTTCCAAATCCCATTAAGGCGGACTGGCACCCGTTGTCAATAAGTCTCGGGAGAACCAACTTGTACCTATGCATTTTCTATATGCATTATAAGGATTTCCACCTTCAGTATGCCTTTAGTAAAGTAAATAGCACTAACAAGCCAAAAGGAAAAGCATATGACTAGGTCGTTGGGGCCACGCTGTCCAAAGTGCAAAATATGACCACACTTTAATTTACATAGTCTACAAAGCCTCTAAATAATGGCAAGTATCTGATAAGGGTCGGGACAGGTCATGCCTCGACTAACTGTACAATACAAAACATAAGCTCTAGACATGTAAAGCCCCGAAGCAACCTGAGCTTGGTAACCACAGATGGATATCCTGTACTCCTACTGGGGAGATCTACTAGCACCTGTACCTGCAGCATGAAATGCAGGTCCTTCATAAGGAATGTCAGTACGAGATAATGTACTGAATATATAAGGCAGGAAATACTATATATGAAATGACAACTCAAATGAAACTATGCACTGATACATGCTAAAAGACCACCTTTAGTTACTTTGTGGGATCATGTACGTTACATTTTTTATATCACTTAACTTTTACTGTAGAATCTGTAAAAAAATCTGTGCACAGCATACTATAAAAGACCCAGCTAATCAGGGGTAACTGTATTAGGTTCGTCCCTGGCTAGGCTCTTCCTTAGCCCCTCCGTGGTA
>DF362088.1:0-18314 GCA_000787875.1 Solanum virginianum
TATGTACTACTGCTATTTACTTTCATTTGGCTACTCTGATGATATTATGTAATTCCTGCTTTACAAACTCGATACATCTTTCGTACTGACCCCCGTTCCTTCGAGAGCTGTGTTTCATGCCTGCAGGTACCGACGTACAGGATAGAGGTCCTTTAGCTTAGGATCTACATTGCTGCTTTGACGAGCTCCACTACTCCGGAGCCACTTTTGGTATTTCATGTTACTATCTTGATTACTTTAGATATTTTATGGTATAGGTATGATGGGTGCCCTATCCTGTCGTTTGATTTCATGTATTCTTTTAGAGCCACTTTCGGTATTCATGTTACTATCTTGATTACTTCAGATATTTTATGGTATGGGTATGACGGCTTCGAATTGAAGTGGAAATGCTACACTAATATATAAAGTATTCGAATTCTATTGTCGATATAGTAACACGAATAAATAGATATATCAAATTCCGATCTCTTTCCTGTTATTACACACCTCTCTCTGCACTCACTTGTTAGGATATACTATTAATCATGCGTTTAGATATAGTATTATTTATTGAATAATTATTTATTCAATTCAATAAAGTATTACATTAAATAGATCAATTTGTCATATATGTGTCCTTAACTTATACAGTAGATGATTTAGTGTATAGAGTTTAAGCTTATAAATAGAAGATCAAATCATCGGTTCTTATGAGTTAAAGTTATAGCTCACAATCTAGATGGAAATTTGGACAAACTATCAAGAAGATTGTAGCACGAGATTATATGTAATTTATCTTGATTATGAGAATGGTATAGTTCTAACTTCTTGTGCTAGTACATTTTATATGTATTAAACGGGACCAAGTAGAGATAGATGTTTTTGACTGACTGATAAAAACATGTTTTCTAAACTATTAAATGTACTTATATTTTTAATCCTGATATAACGATCATGAGCTATATATATTAATTATCATTTCAATTTATTAAAAGGTGAGATTCTGAGATGGGTCGATATGTCTAGTAAATTGGATGATTATAATATATATTGGTGAAATAATTAGTTAGTTGATGGAATCGATGGCTCAATATAGACATTGATGATACACCCTTTTATGAGAAGCTTATAAAATTTCATGTGCAAACCCAATCTGTAGATTTATAAATGTGGTGAATGAAATAAATCAAGTATTGCTCTAAAGAAAATTAATCATTAAATTAAATTCATCAGTAATTTAATTTATTGATTAGTATCTGTAATTAATTGCTGACTGATTCAAGGAGTTAAGACTAGTGGCTCGGTGATCGAGCGAAGGCTTGATTCCTCCCTCGCTGTACCGAGGGAAGCCTTTCCCACCTCATCTCTTATATGTGTGTGTGTGTATGTATATATATATATATTCTGTTATTATATAATGTAGATGATGATTGATTGAAGATTTCCTTTCTACAATAAGCCTACGAGATGAATTGGACCTTAGCCCGAAGAGCGCTTCCCTAGTACTGGCGGAGAGACTGAGAGAACGGAACTCCAGTGCACTGATTGAGCTAGCTAGAAGCAGGTAACATGGGGAATTACATAAGTTTTTAATGACGAATTTTGAAATATAAATGGAGGAGTGCAATTACAAATTTTTAGTGAAATAATTTGTAATTTATTATGGTATGAATGATTCAAATCAATTAGAATTATTTCCATGATAGGTGTAACACCCCATGAAATTATTAAAAAATACCCCTAGAATGAAATCCTGCACATAATGCGTCTTCTCAAGCTCTAATGGAAAATTTGAGACTGAATTTGCAATTAGCACAAAAAATAAAGTGGAAAAATGGTCTCAACACGATTTTAGAGCAACCGCGAGTCAAAAAATATTTTTTCATAATTAAATTTGGGACAGTGTGAGTGCACACCCAGGGCACGAAACGCCTGGGGTGCGAACCTACACTTGAAATTTTTCTTAAACTTCCTGAAAAGAACATAGTCTAAGAAATTCACGAAATACACATATCCACGCCCCAGGCGCATCCCGGACATGGTATTTCGAAATAAAATTTTATTCTTTTAATTTGAGAAGGATACGTTAGTCATTCCCCAACCCTTCCTAAGACAATAAACAAGTACAAGGGATCTTTTACATCAAGCCAAGTCCAAAGAATTTCTAGCAACTAAGTTTTCGTATGAGTCGATAGAAGGGTCAACTTCAAATGACCATATCTTCTAAAGTATAATGCATTAGGTGACCCATAATATATGAAATTGAAGATATTTGAATTATCTTTTCAATGCATCTAATTTCGTATTAATCATAGTTCGGAGTAGAAAATTATGACCATTTTAGTGAAGGGATGTAGAGCTGTCTGAAGGTCCGTGCCCGGAGCGCGTCGTGGACATGACAAGGACTCTTACTAGATAAGTTAATGACGTTTCTTTTTCTATATTTTGAGGCTATTTTTATCCTAAAACCTTTGGGGGTCTATTTAAGGTCCTAAAAAGCCCAAAACGTTAGTTTTCATAATAAAAAACCCTCTCCTTCACTTTTAAACATTAAAGCTCAAGAATCATCAAGAAAGTCATCATGTTAGGATTTGCTTTCAAGATTCATCCTCAAGGTAAGTTATTCTTCATAGATTTCAATCTACCCAACCCAAATTTTTTCAACTATTGATGAATCCCTAATAGAATCTTAAATCATAACCTAAGGTTTCATGAAACGAATTTAAGAATTCCAAGAAAGGAATTCTTGATTTTTTTTCAAGAATCAGGGTTCTTCATCAAGAACTCTAAAGGTTCCAAGTCAAGAATTCAAGAATCTTTATCAAAATACTATTCATGCATATTTTCTTGATAAGGATCATGACTTTTGTTTATTTTATTATTTAATTAAGATATTGAGACAAGAATTACAGCTATAGTTGAAATTATGAGAACTCTAAATCTATTTCATGAAAAGTTATAAAGTTAACAGTTTGAGTTAAGTCTAAGAAGTATTTAAAGTTTGTATGTTATAATATAGTTGAGAAATGCATATATGTTCTTTTGAGAAAACTGTAATGATACCATTTCAGTCAAAGAAAAGAGACCAGTTGAGTAAAGTTTAAGAAAAGCTAAAGTTGGGCTAAGTCCCAAAAGATTAAAAAGACATTTTGAGAAGTTTTACTCTTGAAGTTATGAGCATTATAAAATTTATTTTGGGAGTAGTATTGAGCACTGATATAAGTGAGAGTAATCATAACTTGAACTCATAAACTAAGTCGCCAACGTAGGATAGGATTGTACGAGAAGACAATTCCTCACTTGCCACTAAGGTGACCCAGTTTTGGGATGGATCTATTCCCCTAGTTTTCATTTCTTACCTCGGCAAATTATGGGATGACTCTAGCAGCATGGGCAAGACGATGTATCATCACAAAGCTCATAGTAGTGGTTGTCGATTAGAGAAACTTTCCAAGAAGTAAAATTTATTGTTTTACACACTGAGATTTATCAATTCTCTATTCAAGTATTTCTCTATATTATGATGTATAATAAATTGAGTTGAGCTATTTGTAGAGCTAAGTATTTGAGTATTATATTTTTATACATTTATTTGTGCTCATGGATGCATGAAAGTAAGTATTTCTTTTATATTAAGTTGCACCTTGAAACAAGTTTAAAAATATATCTTTTACTTGCATGACATACTTTTGTCTATTAAGCTATCTCAAAGTTCAGTTTTAAAGTGAGTATCCTATCCTTAATACTTTTTGGCCATTTTACATACCGTACATTCCACGTACTAATGCCTTTGGCACTGCATCATTTTATGATACAGATGTTGGTATTCATGTTAGCAAATGTTCAGTGACACAGTCCCCATCAGCAGTCGGCAAGGCCTTTTTGCATCCAGAGGAACTCTGGAGCCTTTATTTCTTTATATTTATTTTAGTTGAGGTACCCACGAGCCTAATCCGGTGTGTTGTACAGAGTCAGCACTTTAGATGATTCATAGACTAGAAAGATATTGTTCAAGTTATTTCTTTGAAATTGTTTGATAGATTTTGAGTTAAGTTGTATATATTACTATTGTATGTTTAAGTTCATGAATTTTGAGCCCATTCTAATTCATTACGGTAGTAATGTGTTTCACTGAGTAAGTTAGCCAGGCCAAATAATTTGCTTGGGACCAAAAATGGTTTTCGAGTGCCAGCCACGTCTAGGGTGTAGGCTCGGGGCGTGACAATAGGAAGCCTAAGTAATTAATTCTGTGGTTCCTATAGTGCCCATATTTAACTGGAACTCAGAATACTATTTCTAATAAAAGGACACATATTAGTTTCTTATATTTCAAGAAAAGTGGGTTTCCTTCTTACTTTTGGATTTGGAGAAGTCCTCTATAAATAGAGGTTCTCCTAACCTTGAAACTTCAAAGAGAGAGAAAATAAAAGAATTAGTGTTCTAAACAGTACTTGCCCATCCAAGTATTTAGAGAGTTCGATTGTTAATTTGGGATCACTGTAGAAGACCGTAGATCTGGAGTCTAGTTTACTTCAAGATATCTGCACATGTTTTCAAGAGGTATTCCTTGAATTAATTTTCTACATACTTTATGTGTGATACGTATTTGTGACTGTTATCTATAATTCATGTAAGTTTTATGATCTTACGAATGCTTTCGCTGTGTAATATTTTCCAACATCATTGACAGTGGTCAATGATAACCACATAAGCTTTACTCAGTTGCCAAAAAAATCCTTAACCTACTTTGGTGAGTAATTCCTTGCTAGCATCTTCACCCGTCCATATCATGTCTTCAGACGTATAGGGGTCCTCTCCGGAAGTTTCACTAACTGAAATTAAGGGAGACAAAAGATTATAACACAATGGCTCTTTATAAAACCCAATAATTTTCTGTTCAAATAAGGGGAAAATATGTTGATTGCCTTTTAATTTTATTGGGTCGAATCTAGCAATAATGAATTAGGGTTTGGAATATAAAATTTAGTGGGTATTTCTAATTGGCAAGCTTAGGTGGTGGAATTAGTGTCATGTGACTTGTCACTTCATTTTCTGTTAACTCTTGGGGGTTATTTGTGGTCTCTTGGAATAATGACAGGAGTATTTTTAATCCCAAAATGAAACAGAAGACATAAATAGTTTGTTACACATAATTTTGGGACAATTTTGATCCTTTTTATTTTTTTGAATATAAATAACTCGATCATGATTAAAGTAAATTGATTTTCAATTCTATCCTTATCAACACGTATTGTAATGACCTCCAAGGACATTTTATACTTTTGCACATTTTTACCGTTTCAGTTCTCTTCATAGCTTCTTTTATAATCCTTGTGTGATATTAGGATGAGTGGCACGCTTCCCTTGGTGGTTGGGTGATTTTGGTACGAGTTTTTCTCTTTTTGGAGTCTTAAGTTGGAAAGTGTTGACTTTAATCAACATTTGGAGATTAGAGCGTTGAATGAAATTTTTTATAGTTCCATCAGTTCAGAAGGTTCATTTTTGTCTAGAAGAAAGGTTGACTCAGATTTTAGGGTTTTCATTTTGAGTGTGTGCAGAAAGTCATTTTTATTTTGTGGATTTTGGCCAAGTTTGACCTCGATAAATATTTTAGGTAAAACAAGCTCAGATGAAATTTTATTCAGCGCGATTAGCTCAAGAACGCTGAGTTTGGTCTAGAACGACCTTTTGTTCAGTTCTCGAAATGTTCAGAATAAGTCTTTGGCCCTTATGTGCTTTATAGTTCAATTCTTGAAAATGTTGACTTTGGTCAACATTTTGATGAAATGACGTCCATTGGAAAATTCATCGATTTTGTCAAGTCTAGATTTCCATTTCCAGTTGGTTAGCATAGCCAATTTGTGTTGATGGAATTTCGAATGAATTTCAAACCTCAGTGAGAAGAATTCTCAATTTTTTTGACATCAGCACCGATTGATTATTGGTGTAGCTTCCCTCTATGTTTTGCTTTTGTAAGCTTTGGGCTACGATCGTGAAAGCTAGATATTTTTGTCATCCCAATTGCGGGCCTGACCACAGCGATTGTGGAGAAAAACCCAGTTAGCCATCACAATTGGGGGCTTGACCACCACGATTGAGAAGAGTAAGTCAGCCAAAACCTCGCGATTGCGGACCTGGTCCTACGATCGGGAAGGCTATTTTTGCCTTCGGTGTTTTAAGTAATTCTGATTCCAGCAGCCAAATCCCATTATAAGATTTGATATTTTTGAGATATTGGGACATGTTTCCACCAAATTAGAAGGATCTTGTTCCGTTGGCTTAGTAATTCTTGTGGGGACATTCTGACAACCTTAAATCTTCCAAAATTCTTGTCAATATTGTATAAATTTTTTCTAATTCTCTCATTTTTGATTAGTTAGGATTTGTAATGGATTATCTTAGGCCTTTTTGGTGGTTCAAATGTGCCTTTTTTGGGGCATGGGTTCCTTGAGCTATTTCGAACCTTATAGAGGAATTAATTTTTGATTTCGTGTTTTGATCCGAATATCAAATTTTTGATATAATTTTAATCCGAATTTAATTATCGTAATATGAGTATCATTTGCCTTGTGTTTGCACATTCTTCACTAATTTGATAGAGTGACAACGTTTAAAGGGGATTTCGAAGGGCAAAGCTCTAGTTTAGCAGTTCGAGTGTGGTTCCATCCTTTAGGTAGGATGTGGTATCCTTATTTTAAATTTGGCTTGGTTTGATTTTATATAATTTGAGTAGTTTCGCACGATTATGTTGTGACTTGATAGGATTTTAATAAGTTAAAATATTGAAAATACTTGATAGCTTGGTAGTGTAATTTAGTAGAATTGCTGGACCAAAAGCCTTAATTTAAGTAATTCATCTGGAATTTAATAGAATTGTTGAACCAAAAGTCTTACTTAGGTAATTCATGTGGATTGAGCCATAGTAATCCCTAGAAATCACTTCTAAGGCATTTAAGCTTAGACCAATGTGTGTCGAATTTTTTAATTACTTAATTGTGTTAATCATGTAATTATTGGTTATGAATTTCTAAACTTGATGAAATTCCTCTTTTTTAATAGAAAGTTTACAACATTGCTGGACTTCCATCATAAATGTATAGATTGAGTGAGGTTTTCATTTAAAGTGACATTAAAATGAGAAAATCTATGAAAAATGAAACTTGGTGAGTTTATGGAACCAATAGAAAATTTTGAATTTTCAATGAAAAGTTGAATTTTGACATACATGATATTGATTCATATTATAGTTATATTTGATAAGCTCGAGGCTACTTCAGGCGGCACATGGACACATTTTCGAATGTATATAATTATATTTGTTAAGTTCGAGACTATTTTGAGAAATCCATACACATAGTTTTGGGTTTACATAATTATATTTGATAAGCTCAAGGTTATTTTATGCGGCCCGCAACTATTTTTCTCAAGTTTTACTATTGTCATCATTCATATCAAATCGTAAATATTTGTGCATTATGAAAATGCTAGTGTTGATAAATTTTGTGGTGCTTGGCTTGTTATTGTGAATTATTGGCATTTTCTCCACCCCACATTACTTAGCTCATTCTTGTGTCTATTTTTGTTGGTATATCATTATGCTATTTATTTATATATTATCTTTCTAAGCTCGTTCGGCCTATGATGTGTTTTGGGGACCCTGTGTTTTTGGTACTCATGCTGCACTTCTACATCATTTTGATGCAAATCCTTATTTGAGCCACTATCAACGCACGTCAGATCATCCGTTGTGGTGCCAGATTCGGATAGTGGTGAGCTCCAGATATCCAGAGGCTGCTACTTTTTCTTCTTTATTTTCTAATTGTATTTTGTACTTAGACAGCCAGATTTCTATATTGTATAATTATATTTATCTGCTTTTATGCTTAGCAGCTCATGATATGGTGATACCAGGTAGTTGGTCTACTGTCAGGTTGTTAATATGATTACTTTTGGGTACTTGGTATATTTTTGTATCATCCTCCACATCTATGCTTTGACCCATACTCTTTGGCTGTATTATCCTTATCCTTGGTTTATTTTATTAATTGTTGTAAGTAAATTGGCTTTCTGCAATTTTTGAGTTTTGGATTGGCTTGCCTACTTGATGTCGCCTAAGCTAGAGCTCCTTTTTTAGGCTAAAGCAGTCGTTTTCAAGATATAGAACCTAAACAAAGTTAGGGTCAAACTCAAGGAAATATGGTAGACTTAGAAGAATTCAATGTCACAATTTGGGTTATTAACCAACTTATCTCCCCAAAAAGAGGGGGGGAGGGGGGCGGTTTGATAATAACTAATGGAAGTAATGCTAAACTAAAACAAGTGTTTAACTAATATGGAGAGAAACTAGGGTATTGTGTTCCCCATGATTCCCTAACTTAGTATCACCGGATAACCTAATTCATTTCTAGTGTGTAACATGCAAAACGGTAAGTTAAGTTTACCAAACCCTTTGACCCAGGTGAGAGGCACATTTCACTACGTGACTTTGTCCATTCCGGTGGTGTGACATTACTAACCCTAACCTATTGTTCCAATACAACCTCTCCTTGGCCCAGTTCAATTGATTAGATGAGAAATATCGATCAAATCCTGTTAATTAATCTCTTTCTTTATTCATTACTACCTTGGTCTAGGCAGTAATACTAGGCGAGTTCTAATGTTGGCCACCTCTTGAAAACATGCAAAACAAAGAGAATTAATTAATACATGCACGCATACTTTTCAAGAATTATGTATTATCCAGTTTTACCTTGTTAGTTCATCATGGTTCCCACAACCCTAGTTGTGGATTTAACTACTCATGATTTGTGCAGATGCAAGACTTATGAATCTGAATAACATAATAGAGCACTTACACAATTGAATTAAGCGCAAAAAAATCCAAGCTTCTTGTAATTAGAAGATGAAATTAAAGTGTACAAGTGTTTCTCAAACTCTCCAATGTTTTTCTCTGCTATATTTTACTCTCAACTTACTGACTCACCGAACTCTTTAAGAAAAATAATCTAAAATCCTATTTATAATGTTTAAAATACAAGTCCTCAACAAAATAGGATAACTGGGTCAACACGCTTCACAAGATGCATTACGGGCTGTATATTGATTTATGACCCGTAGTCAGGCTTTTGTACTTTGCTGGTTCAATTTTGGACTTGACTTCTAGATACCCCTCTATGGTCCAAAAAAGGTTCCAAGGCTCGTAGGGGGTTTAGTCTGATGAAACTTTAGAATGTCCTCCTTCTCTGATCCTCAGGGTACGAAACTTGATCTACAACTCGTAAAGTGTTCTATGACTCATCTGCATATTCATACACCAAACTTCAGAAATCTACCCTTCACTGGAATTCCACACGAAACCTCCTTTGCGGCCCGTGGAATACTCTACGACTCATAAAGGGTCTCGTGGATCCTCAAAATCAGCAACTTCTGCATATTTTACTCAAAATCAATGCCAACACTAAAATCCTGTAAAATAAATACAAAAACACATTAAACCTACTAACATCGCATTGAGACACACAAAATTCCAAATTTTAAACATCAAAAGTATTGTATTTTGACAACACATCCACACTCTTAACTTAAACTTGTTGCTTGACCTCAAGCAACAAGCTCAATCTATATAAGCAATATAATAATATACATACCTCAATCTAATGGCATATATCTTATCAAACTTAAGCACAGACACCCAAACCACTTTTCAAAACACAATCAGATAGCTATTTAGCAAACCAACACAAATAAATGTGTGTGATGATGAATCTATGACAAGTGAGGCATTATCAACAAGTCACAATCACTGAATAAGTCTAATGTTAACAATGCAATACAAGTACCCTCACAAAAAGAAGTCTCAATCTCATTCTCAATGATATTTAAATGTATAATCTTAGGACTATGTAAAATCACTCACTCTCATAAAATATATTCATGTATCATGCCCAATACCATAAGCTTGCCCCTATACTCATGACTAAGACCTTTGACTACTTGGATTGGGATCACTTTAGGACTATACAGGCTTGTAACGTAGGCTCAGGGGGCTTTGGGATGATATTTTATTGGAACATATGACTAAAGGCCCCCCTTGACTTCTTTTCTCTACAAAGTTTCCCTACCAACACTGTTACTTCTCATTTCATTCTCCCTTTTCTCCTATTTCTAGCTTTTCTGGGTTCTTTCTTTTTATTTTTTTTTAGCTTTTTGCCTTGTATTTGCACTTCATTTTTCTATTTACTCATAACTGAGGTATCACTTATTTTTCTTGATCCAGTACATATTTTTGCTCCTTTTCCATGTATCACTAAATTTTCCCCTCATTTTGTGTTTTACCTTTACACTAGTCACCCTCAACTTAGGCTTTTGGCCTGAGTTGAGGTGCACATTATTCAACCTCAGAACCAGGACACTTTTGGTAGCCACCCTCAACTTAGGCTTTTTGCCTTAGTCATGGTGCACAATGTTCAATGAAGGACCACGATCAATTTTAGGATTTTACAACTAATAAGACTAGGCCATTTAGATTTTTACAAAGAAGAGGTATATGTCAGGCTCAAACATTAGCATCAAGGGATATTTTAAAAATTTGGTTGGTCATTAAGGATAAGTGGATTATTATGAACAATGTCCGAAGATCCTTTCCTAATCCAAGTAACCTACAGTCTAAATTAGAGTAACAGGGCAAGTTCTGAATTGAAACACAATACATAAATTTAGCAAGTTAAGCTCACACTCATATGACACTGATTACAATATCAACACAGACTCTCAGATCATGCTTTTGATCTCAATTTATTCTCACTTACTAGAACAAATACAATGAATATACTTAAAAATGTATTGTTGCTATTTAGGCTAACTAATCAAAAATTTGGTAACATATATATGTGCCATATATATTAGTACTATATGTTACAAATACTAACTAAACATCCTTAACATACCAGTTCAACAGAAAATAAATATCCATGGGGAAAAAAACACATGCAAGAAAACTCCTAGGATTCAAAAATTGGGGTAATTATGGACCAAGGCTACTCAGACTTCACTAAGACCCATAACTACCCACACCCCATAGAAAAAGAGGTGCATAGTCCTCAATGTACACAATCAAAACAAAATAAAGTACTGGGGTCAAAAAATATACCTGGGCTCCTAAGTGACAGTCTCTACTTTGGGTTGCCTCCCGAGCAACATCTAATTTATTGTCATGGTACGACTTGGAGAACTTAGTTACTCAGACTTCACCAAGTGGCCAAACCTCTTTCTTTTGATCATCTGGCCTTTTCATAGACTGACATATATTGATGATAACTTTGTCATTATTCAATCTAAATATGAGTTAACCAGCTTTCATATCCACTAGTGCTTGACCAGTAGCTACGAATAACCTTCCCAAGATGATTGAGACGCTGAAGTCGACTTTGCAATCTAAGATCATTGTGGGGAATATGAAATTCTCAACCTTAACAAACACATCTGATCCTCAGGGTACGAAACTTGATCTACAACTCGTAAAGTGTTCTATGACTCATCTGCATATTCATACACCAAACTTCAGAAATCTACCCTTCACTGGAATTCCACACGAAACCTCCTTTGCGGCCCGTGGAATACTCTACGACTCATAAAGGGTCTCGTGGATCATTAATGTTGGCACTGAGATCATATAATGCCCTTATAAACTCCACATCTCCAATGGTGCAGGGTATGGTAAAAGCACCGGGATCTTCTGCTTTTGAACCAAGGACTTCATAGCAATGGCACTAAAATATTATAGCTCTTGGGAGAGCTCCTAACTCACAGTGCACTTTTTCGTAACCAGGTTCTTCATGTACGTTGCATACCACAGCATTTTCTCTAACACCTCAATGAGAAGGATGATGCAAAGTTGTTTCAGTATAGAGAGAAAGTGCTTAAAGTTGCTATCCTTCTTCTTTTTATTTCTTTAAGGAAGGGAGGAGGAGGCCTGAGAATGGTTTTCATCCTCTGTGGTACATCTGCAACATCACTCACCCCATCTTTTCAATGATCATCTTTGGTATCTGCATCTTTGACCCTATTTCCTCTTAAATATCATCCTCCTTGACTGGCATGGGAGGATCAATGATGCTCTTGACACCATAAGTAGTAGCCACCATTTTATATCATAGATAGTCCTCCTTAGGTCCTCAAGATCTAGAGGAGGCAAGAAGTAGGGATAAACACTGCCTTTCATTCTTGGAATTCTGAACTATATTGCTAGGCAGTGTGCCCCTCTGATACTGATTAAGTTGAGTTGACACTTGACCAAACTATTGCTCAAGCTGTTTGATAGCAATAAAATGAGGCTCAATTTTCTTATTTATACTGGAGATCTCAGATTTCATCCCCCTTAGAGTCTCATCCTATGTCTCAGCTTTCTTCAATAGGTGGTCAAACATCTTCTCAACTCTGGAACTACTAACACCTGTATCACGGTTGTGTGGTGGCACATAAGTGCTATTTCTGTGGCCTCGATCTATCATAGTACCCTCCATAGTTGTCCCTGAAAGCTCCATGTCGATTAAAGTTCTGATCTTGGTTTCCTTGACTTTGGCGCCAATAGTCCTGATTGGACACTTAGGCGTTAGTCCAAAAACCCCCATCTGATCATTCACAAAACAAGCATCCTCATCATAATAAGGCTCATCATACACGGGTACACGTGGAAGTTGTTGAACTATTGTATATACTCTTTCCTGATTCTGCTTGATCACCATATCCATACTTGTAAAGAGTTGAGCAAGTTATTGGATAATTTCCTCATTGATTTTAGCTTGCTTGGAACCAACATTAACAGCACATGAACTCCTCATAGAAGCTCTATCCCATTGCCGCTTCATGAGATGCACTATGTCGATTAAAGTTCTGATCTTGGTTTCCTTGACTTTGGCGCCAATAGTCCTGATTGGACACTTAGGCGTTAGTATGAAAACCCCCTATCTGATCAACAATAAAACAAGTGTCCTCCTCATAGTAGGGATCATCATACATGGGTGCACACGGAGGCTGATAAACAACTATATTGACTCACTCCTGATTTTGCTTCATAACCACCTCCATGACTGTACAGATTCGGGCAAGCTCTTGAATCTATTCTTCATTTTGTTTTACCTTTCTCTGAACCAATACTGACAGAGCATGAACTTTTGATAGATACTCTGTCTTTTTTTCCCTCATGCACAATTAGTCTTGACCACTCTCTCCATCCTTTCAGCAATCCTTACAAATGGTTGATCTAAGGACATGCCTCCCAAAATGGTATCAACATAGACTTGACTATTCTCATCCAAGGCACGGAAGAATATCTTCATCGAGGTATCATCAATAATTTTGTAGTCTGAGATACTCCTCAAGCATTTAGTGAACTGTTCCCATGTAGTATTGATCGAGTCACCAAGAAGTTGCTTAAAGTTATTGATTTGATCTTTTAACTTGAACTTCTTCGATCTCGGGAAGTACCTCTCTTATAGTGGCCTTAAGGAGCCTAGTTCATTGGTTTAATGTGAATCTGGATGAAGTACTTTCATTACAAAGTTTGTTCATTTTGGTTCCTGTATGGGTTAACTTGAGTATGCCATCCTAATTTACTATGTTGCAATCGTGTTGTTTATGGGAAGGCACAGAGTCCCATAATATCCATAGACAAATTTTGTGTTCCCATCACACTCTTGTAGACAAATGTAATGTTATGTAGATAGATATGAGGATCCTCTGATAGTAGGTCCATGAATAACCCACAACTCTGTAGCATCTGAAGTAACCCACTTGAAACCATGAACTCAGTGTCAGCTTATAGCGGTGGCAGCATAATAGCTCCAGTAACCTCCATAGCCATAGGGTTCAACCGGTATTGATTCCACTGATAAGCTTTGGGATTGAAGTCCTTTGGCATTGGAGCAATGTCCTTAAAAAGAGATAGGTTCTCATTATTGGCATTCCCATTCTCATTCCTGTTTCGAGCTGCATTTGCCACATTTTTGGTGTTATCTTAGCCATTCTTCTCAGTGTTCTCTAGATCTCTGGGTCAAATAGAGTCAAGGGTTTGCCTTAACTTTGCATGTTGGGTATACACTACGCTTACACCCTGAAAAGAAACAAAACAACAAAACCTTTAAAATGAGGGAAATAAGGATTAATTCCCAAATTAATTGAATTAGAGAAGTCTAGTCATATTCTCTGGAAACGGCACCAAAATCTTGATGTCCCCCAAGCTACACCTCCTTTTTAGGCTAAAGCGGTTGTTATCAAGATATAGAACCTAACCAAGGTTAGGTTCGAACCCAAGGGAATATGGTAGACTTAGAAGAATTCAATGTTGCAATTTGGGTTATTAACCAACTTATCTCCCCAAAGTGGGGAGGGTCTGATAATAACTAATAAAAGTAATGCTAAACTAAAATAAGTTTTTAACTAATATGGAGAGAACCTAGGGTGTTGTGTTCCCTATGATTCCCCAACTTAATATCACCGAACAACCTAATTCTTTTCTAGTGTGTAGTATGTAGAATAATACGTTAAGTTTACCAAGCCCTTTGGCCTAGACGAGAGGCAAATTTTACTACGTGACTTTGTCTATCTCCATGGTGTGACATTATTAACCCTTACATATTATTTTAGTACAACCTCCCCTTGGCCCAGTTCCGTTGATTAGACAAAAAACATCGATCAAATCCTATTAAATAATCTCTTTTCCTAGTCATTACTATCTTAGTCCAGCCAGTAGCACTAGACGTGTTCTAATATTGGCCACCATTAGAAAGTATTCAAAATGAAGAGAATTAATCAATACATACATATGCACATTTCGAGAATTACAAATTATCCAGTTTTACTTTGTTAGTATTCATGGTTCCCACAACCCTAGGTGTGGATTTACCTACTCATGATCAATATAAATATAAGACTTATGAATTTGAATAACATAATAGAGAACTTATACAATTGAATTAAGCACAAGAAAATCCAACTCTACAATGAGTAATACAAGATTGTAACAGAAGATGAAATTAAAGTTTACAAGTGTTTCTCAAACTCTCCAATGTTTTTCTCTACTGTATCGTTCTTTTGACTTACTGACTCTCTGAACTCTTTAAGAAAATTAACCTTAAAACCTATTTATAATGTTTAAAATACAAGTCCTAAACAAAATAAGATAACTGAGTTAGCATGCTTCATGAGATGCACTATGGGTCGTATAGTGATTCAAGACCCGTACGGGCTTTTGTACTTTGCTACTTCAATTCCGAAATTGACTTCTATGAAACCCCTCCTTGAAACTACATTTTTCTACGCCTTTTCCCTAACAATACTGTTACTTTTCATTTCATTCTCCCTTTTCTCCTATTTCAAGCTTTTCTGCGTGCTTTCTTTTCATTTTTCAAGTTTTTGCCTTGTATTTGCACTTCATTATTCTTTTTAGCTCATAACTCAGACATCACTTATTTTTCTTGCACTAAGTACACATTTTTGCTCCTTTTTCATAGATCACTATATTTTCTCCTCATTTTGTGTTTTACCCTTATAGTAGCCACCCTCAACTTAGGCTTTTGGCTTGAGTTGAGGTGCACATTATCCAACCTTAGAATTAGGGCCACATTTCATAGCCACCCTCAATTTATGCTTTTTGCCTCAATCAAGGTGCACAATGTTCAACAAAAGACTACAGCCAATTTTAGGATTTTACAACTAATAAGATAGGACATTTAGGTTTTTACAAAGAAGAGGTACATGTCAGGCTCAAAGTCTAGGATCAAGGGATATTTTACAAATTTGGTTGGTCATTTAGGCTAAGTAGACTGTTTTGAACAATGGTCTAAGATCCTTTTCGAATCCAATTAATATACAGTCTAAATTAGAGTAACAAGCCAAGTTCTAAATT
Organism: Solanum virginianum; assembly: GCA_000787875.1. NCBI lineage: Eukaryota > Viridiplantae > Streptophyta > Magnoliopsida > Solanales > Solanaceae > Solanum > Solanum virginianum. Next base: position 15,887 of record DF362088.1, read on the forward strand.
GAAACACAGTACATAAATTTAGCAAATTAAGCTCACACTCACATGACATTGAGTACACTATCAACATAGACTCTTAGATCATGCTTTTTATCTTAATTTATCCTCACATACCAGGACAAGCACTATTAACACACCTAAACATGCATAGTTGCTATCTAGGTTAAGTAATCAAAAATTTGGTAGGTATCATTTTTCACAACAAATAATATATATATATATATATATATATATATATATATATATATATATATATATATATATATATGCCACAGATATCAGTACTATTTGCAACAAATACTACCTAAACATCCTAAACTTACCAGTTCAACAAAAAATAAATATTCATGGGGAAAAAGAATACATGCAAGGAAACCTCGAGGATTCAAAAATTGGGGTAGTTACAGACCAAGGCTACTCAGACTTCACTGAGGCCCATAACTACCAACACCTCATTGAAAAAGAGATGCATTGTCCTCAATGCACACAATCAAAACAAAATAAAGTACCAGGGTTAAAAAAATACCTGGGCACCTAAGCGCCAGTCTCTATCTTGGGTCGCCTCCCAAGTAGCCCTTAATTTATTATTACGTCATGATTTGGATAACTTGGTTACTCAGATTTCAGCAAGTGCCCAAATCGCATTCTTTAGATCATCTTCCCTCTTCATAGACTAACATATATTGAAGAAAACTTCTTCATTATTCAATCTAAACCTGAGTTAACCAGCTTCCATATCTACTAGTGCTCGATCAGTGGCTAGGAATGGCCTTCCCAAGATGATTGGGACGTCGAAGTTGACTTCATCATCTAAGATCATAAAGTCTGCGGGGAATATAAACTTCTCAACCTTAAAAGCATATCATATAGTATCCCCATAGGCTTCTTTACTATGCCGTCAACCATCAATAACTATATACTCATCGGAGTAGGGGATCCTTGTCCTAGCTTCTTGAAGACTTCAAGGGGCATTAGATTAATGTTGGCACCGAGATCATATAATGCCCTTGTGAACTCCACATCTCCAATGTTTCAAGGTATGGTAAATGCTCCGGGATCTTCTCGCTTTAGAACCAAGAACCTTGTAGAAAATGTACTATAATATTGAAGATCTTGGGAGAGCTCTTGACTCATAGTGTGCTTCTTTGTAACCAGGTCCTTCATGTACTTTGCATACCTTGGCATCTTCTCCAACGCCTTAATAAGAGGGATGTTGATGGAGAGTTGTTTCAGCATGGAGAGAAAGTGCTTAAACTTGCCTTCTTCCTCTTTCTTTTTAATTCTTTGAGGGAAGGGAAGAGGAGGCCCAGGAATGGATTTCAACCTCTGTGGTGCATCTGCAATATCATTCACCCTATCCTTGCCATGATTATCTTTGGTATCCACATCTTTTACCTCAACTATCTCCTCTTGAACATCATCCTCATCTACTAACTTGGGAGGACCAATGGTGCTTTTGCCACCATGAGTAGTAACCACCATGCACGTCCCTTCATTTTTGGGATTCTAAACTGTGTTGCTAGGTAGTGTACCCCTTTGATACTGATTAAGTTGAGCTGACACTTGACCAAACTATTTCTTAAGCTATTTTATCAAAACAGAATAAGACTCAATTTTTTGGTTTATACTGGAGATCTCAGATTTCATCCCCCTTAGAGTCTTATCCTGTGTCTTAGCTTTCTTCAACTGGTGGTCAAACATCTCCTCAACTCTGGAACTACTAGCATCAGTATCGCAGTTGTGTGGTGGCACATAAGGACCATTTCTATAGCCCTAATCTGCATCTATGTCTTGGCCTTGATTCCCGTCATAGTACCCTCCTTGGTTTTCACTGAAAGCTCTATGTCAATTAAAGTTTCGACCTTGGTTTCCTTGACCTTAACGCCAATAGTCTTGAATGGACCCTTGGGTGTTATTCTAGAAACCCCCTGTCTGATCAGCAATAAAACAAGTGTCCTCATCATAGTAGGGATCATTATACATGGGTGCCCACGGAGGCTAATAGACAACTATATTGACTCGTTCCTGATTCTACTTCACTATCACCTCCATGCCTGTACGGGTTCGAGCAAGCTTGCATATTATCTTCATTTATTTTAGCTTGCTCTGAACCAATACTATCAGCGCATGAACTATTGGTAGATGCTTTGTCTCTTTGCCCCATGCATGATTGGTCTTGACCACTCTCTCTATCCTTTCGACGATCCTTGCACATGATTGATCTAAGAACATGCCCCCCATAATGGTATCAGCATAGGCTTGACTATTCTCATCCAGGGCATTGTAGAAGATCTCCACCAAGGCATCATCAACAATTTTGTGGTCTGGGACACTCCTCAAGTATTTAGTGAACTGCTCCCATATAGTACTGATCGAGTCACCAAGAAGTTGCTCAAAGTTGTTGGTTTAGATCTAGGTTAAGTAATCAAAA
>DF362087.1:1649-26562 GCA_000787875.1 Solanum virginianum
TATTTGGGGCGGGTTACTGTAGCAACAGTGCTGAAATCACTGTAGCAGTGCTGAAATCACTGTAGCAGTGCTTTCCAAATTTTTCTAAGTGTGATATTGAGTTGTTCTTCCTTGTATACATAAAGCATAGGAATATGTATACATTTAATTAGCACTTGGCCCTCTGTCTCAACTTATATAATGTATGTATAATACATGTCGACCTCAAATGTTAGCCATGGTACCAAAACACAATTGTACAGGTTCTAACATTAATGTTCCATAACTTGGAAACCTCTTCTCCCATCTCATCAAATTTCTAGACATTAAACACGGTCTTCAGTTCAGACTTCAACTTCCTACGTTTTTCAATAACATTTCATATTAAAGAAGACATGTTAAAGAAGAACGCATGAAGGTGAAATTTGAACTGAAGACCATGTTTAGTGTCTGGAAATTTGATGAGATAGGAGAAGAGGTTTCCAAGTTTTGGAACACTAAGGAACAAACATAGTTCAGCTCCCTCATTAAGACGAGTCTGTCTAAAGGTAAAAGCTTCTTGAAACTGGCATAACATCTCTTCCTAATAAGAATAGGCAAAGCATTATTGTTAACTATTACTTCAATGTTCACATTCCTCAGCGTATTAGGTCAAGTAGTAAAACTATCAACACCGATGATGAAGAGGAGGAAGAGGAGGTCACTACTCCTAAACATTCTTGCAAAAGGAATGGAGAAAACATGGTAGCTCTTCTAGTTCTAAGTCTGTGAAGTTAAAGTACCTAAGTGGTCGGCAATGACACTGGAAGTATCAATATACATTCTTTTTTAGTTAACATAAAAATGCAATATACAGAGACAAATGAATTTTATCTCTCTATCTTGGGAGATTTTTTTGATGAGGCCTAAGTATTGAGGTCTAATAGGATAGGACAACAAAAGTATACATAAATACATTGATTGCAAGAATTCTTATTGATTATCTTTCCTTGATATGTTCGATTATTTTATGATTGCCTTATTCTCTTCTACTTTTTTTTTAAAAAGTTTTTGAAGAAAGGTGAATCCTTGTTATATTACAGGTCAAATTAAGTAACAACCATATTCCGTTTCTCCCCATTATATTCGTAGGTACTGCAAGGAGACAATCAAGAATGTTATGAGATCTATAGATAGCACAATCGTCATTAAGTATACAGTAAACATAACTGCAACATTTTCCTCTTGTTTTTCTGTCAAGCTAAGATCACAAAAGGACTACTACCAATTGACAGGAAAAAGAAATGTTTGATTGATATACTACCTTCCTAATCAACCAACTACATCATAGAGCTAATACGATTAGCTCTATGGTTGGGCACCCTATCATTAACAATCCTTTTGCCTTGATCATTAGAGGACCCTTGACCCTGAAATTTGTGGCCTTGCTAAAAATGGCCACCTCTAGCACCTTGAAATCCACCATCATATTGAGCCCTTTTGGACTCTCCACTCCTCCTCTTTTTACATTTTTCTCCTTCAAGTTGCTTGACATAAGTCATGAGCCGAGACAAGTCTACATCTTCTATCAGCATGCAGTGTAACATTCTTCATTGATTAAGTCAGACACTCTTGAAATAAATTTATGCATCCTTGTCATAGGATCGACGACCAAGTGAGGAGCATACTTTGAGAGGTTGTCGAATTTAAGGGAATAACCCTTAACACTCTTAGAACCTTGTTTGAGGTTCATAAACTCCATCATTTTTTCCTCCCTTATCTCCATGGGAAAGAAACAGTTGATGAAGGTGGTATTGAATTCATCCCAAGAGATAACTATCCATTCACCCTCTCCCCCTTCCATTGAACAAACGACAATTGAGCAAGGCCCTTTAGTTTATAGGATGCTACTTTCACTTTCTCCTCTGAGGTTACCCCTATAATGTCAAGAACCTTGTACACCTCATCAATGAATTATTGGGGTCTTCTTCAACTTTGGATCCTTAGAACTTCGAAGGATTCGTTATTGTAAAATACCTCACACTTGAAGTGGAGGTAGGATCATAAGGATCTTAAACTCCTTGGTGGGCCATGTCCCTTGCCAATTAAGTGACCACATTCCAATATTCAACATGAGTGACCCTTTCTTCTCCTTAGGGACCTGTAGAGCAGGATAGGTCGATTTACTCTCAGGAGTAGGATCTGTTTATACCATTCAACTTTGAGGCATAATCTAAAATAGTAAAAGATCATCCATTAAGAATAGAAAGTCTCAATTTAACTCATAAAGCACGACATAAAATATGAGGAAGTCATTCCTAAAACACCTCATAGCTCTTCTTCATAGTTGTGGTATACTTCACAAACATGGACAAGGCTCTACTTGATGTGGTGTGCTGGGTTTATGAGGACCCTTTACCAACCTAGGGCCTAGATGTAACACGATGAATGGGGAAACCCAAAAGGACCCCAAAAAAGCTTATTAAGCATACATGTCACATCTTTGGTTGTGGAAGCATAGTTAAACAACAAACACATAATTCTAGGGGAAGTGGGACTTTGGACACAAGCTATGGGGATGTTACAGGGTAGATGATTAGCATGAACATGTAGCAAATAATATCTATGGGCCGAGTAAGTATGACTCATGCTATGGGGGAATAAGGGACTTAGGACTTCCATCTCATCCACAGCATATAACAAGCATAAGAAGGGGTAAATTCTAAGGGATTCTTTCATAATACATAAACAAAATAAGAGCACTCGTAGCATACAATCTATATCCAACATATCACGACCCAAAATAGGGCCTGGATGTGACACAACGAATAGGGAGCTCGAAGGGTTCCCAAACAAGCCTCTTAACTTACCATTACATATCTTTGGTCGCGGAAGCATTTAAATGACATAAAAGAGTAGATATAGGGGCAATGGGACTAAGGGAAAAGCTTGGACGATATCGTAATCAAGGGACAAGAGTCAAGGCTCATATCATAGATACATAGCATGTCCAACAACATCTCTACTACATAGAAAGATCGATGGCCAAGACAAAGCAACCGGGCTCACCCTCATAATCTAAATTGAAAGTAAAGAAGAGTGTTCAATACATAATAAGAGAAATATATACTAAGGTCCCTGAAATGAAGGACTCACCAACTAGCTTGAGTAGTACTGAACTAGGCATGTAAAGGAGAAGGATGATCAACTTGGGCTTCGATCCCTACATGGTGATATCATGTAGGCAAGAGTATAAGTTAGTACATTTGAATTTACTAAGTATGTAGGATGAAATGCAACAACCATGGTGACATCATGTAGGCATAAAGTATGCATTAGTAAGTTTGAATGTACTGAGTATGTAGGATGTAATGCAATAATAAGTTAGCATCATAATCAAAATGCATAATATTAAGTAATAGACATAATATAACAATATGGCATGTATGTTCAATGCTTAAGTAAAACATGCTTAAGTAAATCATGCTCATATAACATATCATATGTGAAGAAGAGACCAAGCTAGTTGTTCACGGTATAACCCCTTGGTAGTTGTGTGGTATAAACCCATCACATGGTTGATGGAAATCAGATCTTACTAACACAGTGACGAAGTATAAACCTCTTGCATGGTTGATGATATAAACCCCCAACATGGTTACCCAAGCTCTTGTCCCTCCGGATTGGGTATTGTCTAATGCAACACTTTATATAGATTATATCATATATATAAGCTCATCTCATTATCATATAGTCATTCATATCATATCTCATGCTTTGGACCTTCAATTCCTCAAGAAACCACATCTGGACATTTTATCAAACACTTTGAGGGTGTGAAATGGTAGTATAAAACCATGCAAATTAGGGATGAAATCATGCCAAAAGACCTATTGTAAAACCATCAATCAATACCTTGCAACACCCTCATGATATATACATCAAAACCCTTCCTCAAATCTTATAATAAATGAAAGATTTATAGCTCAAAACATGACAAAACAGTCACAACTGTACATAGCATTAACATAGTATCCAGTGAATTTCATATTGATCAAAACCCATTTGTTAATCAACTTTAAATCATGCAATTTATGTAAAAGGAGATTTGGGTATCATCGAGGAAAGGAACTCATGAAAGAAACCCACATACCTTAGCTTGGAGATGAACTTCGTGATGATTGGAGATGGAGACTTGAAGCTTTGAAGATGAACCTTGAAGGAGAACCTTAGCTTGGAATAAGGGTTTAGGATGATATGAGGGTGAAATAAGGCTAAGTATAGGTAAAAACACGTTTAGGAACACTAAGGCCCAAGATATAAAAGAGTTGAACCGATACTGAAAACTGGCACCAAAATAAAGCAGATGCGCGTTGCGAGGGTAAGAAGGATTTTATTCTGGAATTCATCACTTGGAATTTTGAAACTATGAATCGTTCGCTCTAAAATCGGGGTTAGAGCTTTTTCCACTAATTTGGACCCCCTGAACAAGAATACGAAGTCAAATTTTTGAAATAACGAACATATTTTGAGATATATGAAAATTAAAATTCTAGGCAATCTGAGGAACGTTTTTGGGTACTCTTTGTGGTCGTTACAATATCCCCCCCTTGGGAACATTCATCCCAGATGTAAAAAGGACATACAAGACAAGAGTGATCATCAACAAATCAGCCCCAACAAGAATGCAACATAACATGTAAAACAACATTTTCAAAATCTCAATCATAAGTGTAAAATCATCATAAACTTGCCAATTTAAACAAGAATGCATATGAATGACGTAGGGGCCGAAACATAAGACTTGGAACAACATAAAGAACTTAGTCATTATCTTAGGCTTGATTAGAGTGAGTGGGGTACGAATATCACTCCCATAAGACCGCTTTGGCTTCCTTGGAGACAGCTTTGACTTGATGATCCTTTCAACAGGGCCATAATGAACACCACATCCTCATTAATCAACTTCTCCATTCCTCTATCCAACATCTCTACCGGGACCTTCTTCCAAGTCAATTTTTCATCCACATCACCTACCATCTCAAAGAGTTCCATAGCACTAGAGCGATCAACACACCTCCTCAACCAAGAAACATGAAGAACCAAACAAACCATATCTATATCCATAGGCAAATTCCCAAACTTATGTAACCTTACCAACCTCTCTCTACACTCTTATAAGGACTGACAATCCTTAACTCAAATTTCTTGCTTAATCTAGACCTCTTAACCTAAGAAGATTTGGAACCATCAAGAATGTTATACTACCATGCTCAACTTCCCTTAACCTAACTTCCAATCTAACCAACCGATGGACCCCACTAGTCTCCTCCTTGCCACCATCAATAACAAATGCTACGCTACCTAGAGCATCGACCACAACATTAGCCTTATTAGGGAAAAATAATGCACACCCATTGTATTTAGCAAACAACCTCTCATTTCCCCAAGGATTACAACACTACCTCTAAATAGTTTACAAGCTCTAAACAAATCAATACCTCATAACTAGAGACCACCACAAACATACCAAGGTAGGGTTTTAAGACCCTATTCATCAAACCCAATAGACACAATCGGCGCACAAGCCCACCTAACAATTCCACCAATAATCAAAATGCTCATTCCTAGTTTAAAAGGGCACCTAGAGATATCACCTACCATCCTCCACACTTGAGAACAAAACTCGAGGCTCAAATCAACCTTAGGGAAGTGACTACCCCATTGGAGCTGACCAAATAAATCGATCATCCTTAACTATCATATTACAACATTACGGGTTCTACACTCATCAGAGAAATGCTATGCAAGTAGCCCAAACTACATAAGACCTCCAACCCATCAAGCTAAGTTCAACCTAGATCACAAGACAAGGCTCTGTGCTATAAGAACATGGGGAAACCCTTATAGAACCCCTTCTCTCAATCCAACGGTGCTAAGTCGTCATCCCACAAGAATACTTATAATATGCATATACATACTTTCAAAGAGGCAATAGTCATTTTTCTTTCTAAACCATTTCAATGCACAATTGGGCTTAAAAGCCAAACACCATTCATAATAATTCATACTTAGGCTGGCAATAGTCATTTTCCAAATCATTTCAATGCATAATTGGGCTTAAAAGCCAAACACCATTCATAATAATTCATACTTAGGCTCAAATTCCAAAATCATAATTTCATAGTCATGATACCTATGCATAGGAATAGCCCATTAATATACCGAAATGGTGCAAGCACCCAAAATGCTTAAGGAGCTAAAATCAAAGACATATATGTAATCACAATATTGTCATAGCCAACCTTTTATCAAAATCATACCATAAAATGAAATTGGGCTTACCCATAACATAACTTCTCAAAATAATCCATGTACATGAATGCATATACTATGACTAATGAGGAAATGACATACGTAATTAAGACTCCATTTAAAAATCAATATTTATAATATGAAGTTGAAGTGAAAACATAATTAATTCCATATTTAAATCCATAGTGTAATCTCTCATGCATAAATAATTCACAAAGGGAACATGCATACTTATAACTTCATAGACCCAAAGCAAATCATCATATAATGGTTCAAATCACATTAAAATCATCAAATAAAGACTACCTATGCATCAATAGAATTTTAGGAATCATAATATTCAAAACTTCCAAATTAAAGTAAGAAAACTCCATGTAGTTTTTCTTGAAAATAGTGTTGGGTCTCCTCGATTAGGAGGGATCAAGGATCAACCCTCATACGCATAAATACTACTAGCACAAAGGAATAACACAAGAAATATCAACTCCTGGACCTATCAAATCACCCCATCAAAACATCGGTCACAATATGGCCTTACTTAGGGTCAACTAAGTCATGGGAGCAACAATAGAAGAGGGCCTACTTACAATCTCTGGTAATAGCCTATTAAAACCGAGAGGCTCCTAATACCCAAGGACGTCAAGGTCTAGGCTAACACCTAATCACCCTTATCTCACTAGGGTCCACCTTAATACCCTCGCTCGGCACCACACAACCTAAGAAGGCAACATCTTACCACCCAAAATCCCTATCTCTCCTACTCAGCACCCAACCTTCTTTCTTTAACTTGTAGTTCTACCCTCAAATGATTCACATGCACTACCTCATTAGGGAACAAACCATATTATCATCATCAAAACCACCATAAACCTATTAAAGTAGGGACTAAAGATCTTACTCGTGAGACTTATGGGCATACCCAGTGTACTAGTCAAACCAAAGGACATTACCCCAACATTCAAAATATCAAAAAGGACATTCAAAGCCTCATCTTCCACCAACAAAATTCTATAGACAAAACAACTTAGGTTCAACACCTCCATTTGTCACAAGATATCAAAGGCAATCCCCTTAAAGACACAATTGTACCCTAAGACAAGAAATGGACCTACCTCTTTTGCTACCACTTGATAACCTCCCACTTCAAGATGAGTTCATTAAGGATTTCGGATCTAGCTCTACGGGTCCCACTATCCATGAAAATACTACATGCATGTACCCATTCCATCCCTATAATGACATTCCAATCCACCACGCCACTCCAACAAACCATAAAGCAAGACCTAATGCAATACAAACCGGGATCAAAACCTATTAACCTTCCAGCAATAACATACCCAAGAAAAGGATAGACACCAAAGAATAACACAACACCTTGGGCACACAAGAAGCCCCACTAGCAACCAAAAAAATAGAGAAGAAATAGTGGCACATCAGAAGAAAACTTCAACTTATCGGTAATAGCATTGGGCATCTCACCCCCTCCTCGAGTCACTTCATCAACACGACCACCTTTATGCTTCCTTCGAATATACAAACAATTCTTTAGCTTCTGACCCACTTCACTACACCTATAACAAGCATTGGTTTTTCTCAAGCATGGGCCACCATGATACTTTCCACACCTTTGACACTTGGGATCAGTCATCCTACCATCACCTCCTTTGCTCTTATTGCATTTCCAAGGACAATCCCTCCTCTTATGTCCCACATTACCATAATCAAAACAAGCATTGGTGCCCTTGAAACATAGATCCCTATGAGCCTTATCACATGTTAGGCACATAGCGTCACCGCTATCCTTGAGACTTTGGAACTTTTCTTCAACACGGGCCATTTTGGCCTCACTTTCTCTCCTTTTACCATTTGAAGTCCCGAAAGCTCCCACTTGTTGTTCGAGGTGAGTTGCCTATTTCGCTGTCGCTTTGGCCACTTTCCATAGAGCATCGTAAATCTCTACACTTGTCTTATTACTGTCGTGAGTAGCTTGAGACATATCATGGAATGTAATGGTTAGGGGTTAGCAATAAACCTTAGGGGATCTAACTCTATCGCACGACATGGATCATGAAGAAGTGGAACATATCCTAGAATGCCTCATAGCCTCTTACTCATAGTTGTGGTGCATAAAACAACCATGAATAAGATTCTAATCGACGCGGTTTTGTTGGACTCTAAGGAACTATCAACCTAGTGCTTTGATACTAAGGTTTTCATGACCCAAAATAGGGCTTGGACGTGACATGGCGAATGGGAAGCCCGAAGGGTCCCCAAACAAGCCTCTTAACTTATTATTACACATCATTAGTCGTAGAAGCATTTAAATGACATAAAAGAGTAGAAATAGGGGTGATGGGACTAAGGGAAAAAGCTTGCACAACATCATTATCAAGGGACAGGAGTCAAGGCTCATAACATAGATACATAGCATGTCCAACAACACCTCTACTATATAGAAAGGGCGGGGGCCAAGACAAAGAAATCGGGCTCACCCTCACAGTCTAAATAGAAATTAAACAAGAGTTTTCAATAAATAATAAGAGAAATGTATACTAGGGTCCTCGAAGTCGAGGACTCACCAACTAGCTTGAGTAGTACCGAACTAGCCACATGGAGGAGAAGGATGATCAACTTAGGCTTCGATCCCTACATGGTGATATCATGTTGGTAAGAGTATGCATTAGTACGTTTGAATGTACTAAGTATGTAGAATACAATTCAACAATAAGTAGGAATCATAATCGTAATGCATAATATTAAGCAATAGACATAATATAATAATATGGCATGCATGTTCAATGCTTAAGTAAAACATTCTTAAGTAAATCATGCTTATATAGGATATCATATGTGAAGAAGAGGCCAAGCTAGTTGTTTAAGGTATAAACCCCTTGGTGGTTGTATAGTATAAACCCTTCACATGGTTGATGGTAATCACACCTTACCAACATGGTGATGAATTATTAACCCCTCGCATGGTTAATGAGTATAAACCCCCAACATGGTTACCCAGACTCTTGTCCCCCCGGATTGATTATAGTCTAATACAACACTTTATATAGAGTATATCATATACATAACCTCATTTCATCATTATATAGTCATTCATATCATATCTCATGCTTTAGACCTTCAACTCCTCAAGAAACCACATATGGACATTTTATCAAACACTTAGAGGATGTGAAATGGTAGTATAAAACCATGCAAATTAGAGATGAAATCATGCAAGAAAACCCATTGTAAAACCACCAATCAACACCTTGCAACAACCTCAAGACATATACATCAAAACACCTCATCAAATTTTACAATAAATCAAAGATTTATAGCTCAAAACATAGAAAAACAATCATAACCATACATAGCTTTAACATAGTTTGCACTGAATTTCATAATATGCAAGACCCATTTGTAAATCAACTTCACATCATGCAATTTGAGTAAAAAGAGGCTTGGGTATCATGGGTGAAAGGAACCCATGAATAAATCCATATATCTTAGCTTTGGAGAACCCTTGAAAGAGATTGAAGATGGAGACTCAAAGCTTGAAGAAGATCCTTGAAGGAGAACGAATAGTTAAAACCCACATGCCTTAGCTTAGAGATAATCTTGGTGATTGGAGATGGAGACTTGAAACTTCAAGAAGAACCTTGAAGGAAAACCTTAGTTGGGATAAGGGTTTGAGACTTGAATCTTGAGAGAAATATAAGACTAAGGGTTTGAGTGAGTATCGGGGAATGTTTAGGATGATATGAGGGTGAAATAAGGCTAAGTAAAGGTAAAAATACGTATGGGAACATTTAGATCCAAGACTTAAAAGTATTGGATTGAGCACAAAAAAACAGACTCAGAAATACACATTGGCGCCTTGCGGAAGCGGCGCCTTACACACTATTTTCAGCTTTCTTAAAAAATTCATAATTCAATTCGGCTGATCTAAAATCGAGGTTAGACCCTTGTCCCCCTAATTTTGACCCCCTAAACAATAATACAAAGTCAAATTTTTGAAATAACGCATGAATTTTGAGATATATGGAAATTAAAATTTTGGGCATCCCGAGGTAAATTTTCGGGCACTTTTCGGGGTCATTACAATATTAGTCTCTGAATGTAAAAGAGACGTATATAACAAGAGTAATCATGAACAAATCAGCCCCAACAAGAATGCAACATTACATTTAAAACACCATTTTAAAAATCTCAACTTAAGGGTAAAATCATCATAAACATGCCAACTTACGCATGAATGCATATGAATAAGATGGGTCTGGAACATAAGACTTGGAATCACATATGGGACTTAGGATTAGTTCCTTAGGCTTGAGTGGAGTGAAAAAGATAAGGATACTGCTTTTGCATGTTCGTTTCGGCCTCTCATGTAGCACTTTCGAGTTGTTGGTTCCTCCAAAGAACCTTAACGGATGCCACCTCTTTGTTCCTCAATCTCTTACTTGCCTATCCAAGATCTGAACTGAAACCCCCTCATATATCAAGTTATCCTCAACAACACCCATGAAATCAAGAGGCACAATAACATTAGGATCACTAATGCATTTCCTCAACATAGAGACATGAAACACCAGATGAATCGAATTTATTTCACTAGGCAACTTCAACTCATAAGCTATCTTGCCAACCCTTTTTAAGACCTCATAGGGACCAACATATCTTGGATTCAACTTCCCCTTTTTTACCAAAATGGACCACACCTTTCATTGGATAAACCTTTAAGTAAACCTAATCACCTACTTTGAATTCAAGGTCTCTTCTCCTCACATCGGCATAAGATTTTGATGACTTTGGGCTATTCTTAACCTTTCCCTAATCATCCTTTCTCAAGAGCATCTATAACCAGATTCGATCCCAATAAAGCCACCTCTCCAACCTCAAACCAACTAACTGGGACCTTCCCCTAAGCTAACTTATCCTCCACATCACCCACAATATGAAAGAGTACTATAGCACTATAGCCACCAACACATCTCCTCAACCCAGAAACATGAAGAACCGAACAAATCATAATCATATCCCTAGGGAAATCCCATCCATATGCAACCTTACCAACTCCTTCTACGCTCTGAAAGGACATCACAATCATAACTCAATTCTCAACCTTGAATATAACTATTCCACTTGTTGCCACGAACCACCATCTCCCCCTAAGGAGATAACCTCCACTCTACCATCTCTTCACCCAAAACTTCCAACTCTAATAAGGCGGAATCAAGGCTTTACTTAATCTAGACCTCTTAACAAAAGGGGATGTGGAACTATCAAGAATGCTACACCACCATGCTCAACTTCTATCAATCTAAATTCTAACCTAACCAACCGATAGACCCCACTAGTCTCCTCCTTAGCCCCATCAACCACACATGCTAGGCTATCTAGAGCACCGACCGCAATATTAGCCTTATCGAGGAAAATTAATGCACTCTCATTTCATAATCCTTAAGGAATTCTAACCATCTTCTTGCTATCCACAATCCATACTATCATATTTAACAAACAACCTCTCATTCCCCAGGCTTGCAACACTACCCCTAAATGATCCACAAGCTCTAAACAAATCAATACCTCATCACTAGAGACCACCACAAACATACCAAGGTTCCATCAACACTAATAATGCTCACTCCTAGTCCGAAAAGATACTTAGGGATGTCACTTACCCTCATCCTTACTTGTGGACAAAACCCATACCAAAGATCAATCTTAGAGAAGTGACTAACCTATTGTAGTTGACCAAATGAATGAACTATCCTCAACCATCATATTACAACCTTACGGGTTCTACACTCATTGGAAGCATGCTATGCAAGTGGCCCAACCTACCACAAGACCGCTAACCCATCAAGCTAACTTCAACCAAGATCACAAGACATGGGTCTATGCAACAAGAACATAGGGAAACCCTCATAGACCCCCCCTCAATCCATCGGTGCTAAGTCGGCATTCCATAAGAATACTTATAATATACATATACATACCTTCAAAGAGGCAATAGTCATTTTTCTTTTCGAAAGATTGTAGTCGTTGTCCCACAAAAATACTCATAACCTACATATATATACTTTCAAAGAGGCAATAGTCATTTTTCTTTTCGAATCATTTCAATGCACAATTGGGCTTAAAAGCCAAACACCATTCATAATAATTCATACTTAGGATCAAATGTCAAAATCATAATTTCATAGTCATAATATTCATGTATAAGAATAGCCCATTCATACACAAAATGGTGCAAGCACCCCAAATGCTCAATGAGCCAAAAACCAAAGACATATGTGTGATCACAATATTGTCATAGCCAACATTTTGTCAAATTCATAACATAAAACAAAATTGGGCTTAACCCATAACATAATTTCTCAAAATAATCCATGTACATGAATGCATATGCTATGATCAATGAGGGAATGACATAGATAATTAAGACTCAATCTAAATCAATATTTATAATATGAATTTGAAGTGAAAACATAATTACTTCCACATTTAAATCCATAGTGTAATCTCTCATGCATAAGTAATTCAGGGACATGCATATTTATAATTTTATAAACCCAAAGTAAGTCCTCATATAATGGTTTAAATCACATTAAAATCATCAAATGAACACTATCCATGCATTAACAAAATTTTAGGAATTATAATATTCAAAACTCTAAATTAAAGTAAGCAAAATCCATGTAGGTTTTCTTGAAAATAGTTTTGGGTGTCCTCGATTGGAAGGGATCAAGGATCAATCCTCATACATATGAATCCTACTAGCACCAAGGAATAGCACAAGAAATATCAACTCACAGACCTATCAAATCACCCCACTCAAAGTGTCGGTCACAACATTGGCCTTACTTAAGGTCAGCTAAGTTATAGGGGAAACAATAGAAGAGAACTTATTCACAAACTCTGGCTCTATAGCCCATTGAGCCCCAAGAAGTCCTAACCCAAGGAAGTCAAGGTCTAGGGTAACTCTAATCACCTTCGTCTTACTAGGGTTCACCTTAATACCATCACCTAGCATCATACAACCAAGGAAGGTAATGTCTTACCACCAAAATCCCAATTCCTCCTATTTTACATCCAACTTTCTTCCTTAAACCTTATTGTACTACCCTCAAAAGACTCATATGCACTACCTCATTAGGGAACATAAACTATCATATCATCACCAAAACCACCATAAGCCTATTAGAGTAGGGGCTAAAAGATCCTATTCATGAGATGTATAGGCATAACTAGCGCACTAGTCAAACCAAAGGACACTATCCCATATTTTAAAATATCAAAAAGGGACATTCAAGGCCTCATCTACCACCATCAACAACTCAATAACAAAAGAACTTAGGTTTTACACCTCCATGCTTACAAGATGACAAATGTAGCCCCTTAGAAACCCAATTGTACCCTAAGACAAGAAATAGACCTACTTCTTTTACTACCACTTGACAACCTCCCACTTCAAGAAGGGTTCATTAGGGATTCAGGATCTAGCTCTATGGGTCCTACCATCCATGAAGACACTACATGCATGTAACCAATCCATCCCTATAATGACATTCAAATCCATGCTACTCCAACAAACCACAAAGCAAGACCTAATGCAATATAAACCCGGATCAACACCTATGAACCTCCTAGCAATAATATACCCAAAAAAAGGATAGACACAAAAGATCCACATAACACCTTAGGCACACGAAAAGCCCCACTAGTAACCAAAAGAATAGAGAAGAAATAGTGGCACATCGGGCCTAACAGTACATGCACAACAAAGCCAAGAAAACTTCAACTTATCGGTAATAGCATCAGACATCTCATCCCTTCCTCGAGTCACTTGACTAACACGACCACCTTGATCTAAGGTCAACTATATAAGCAAACTAGAATTCTGTATCCTATCTCACCACATCCAAAACATACACCCGTGTTCTTCCAACATGCGCCACTATGAGTCCTCCCACATTTTGGGCATCTAAGATGAGTCATCCCTTCATCACCCTCCTTAATCTTATTACATTTCTAAGGACAATCCCTACTCTTATGTCCTACTTCACCGCAACTAAAACAAGCATTGGCGCCTTTATAATATGGGCCCCTATGAGCCTTATCACATGTCAGACACATAGCATCACCCCTATCCTTAAGACTTTAGAACTTTCCTTCAACACGGGCCCTCTTGGCCTCACTTTCTCTCCTCTTACCATTTGAAGTCCCGAAAGCACCCACTTATTGTTCAAGGTGAGTTTGCCAATTTTGCCACCGCTTTGGCCACTTTCCATAAAGTATTGTAAATCTTCGCATTTGTCATATCACTGCCCTGAGTAGCTTGAGATATATCCTGGAATGTAACAGTTAAGGGTTAGCAATAAACCCTAGGTGATCTAACTCTATCCCACGACATGGATCATGAAAAAGTGGAATATTTCCTCGAACGCCTCATAACCTCCTACTCATAGTTATGGTACACAACACAACCATGAATAAGACTATAATCAACACGGTGTGTTGGATTCCAAGATCTATCAACCTAGTGTCTAATACCAAGTTTGTCATGACCCAAAATAGAGCCTAGATGTAATACGGTGCAAGGGGAACCTGAAGGGACCCCAAACAAGCCTCATAAAACATCATTACACATGCTTGGTCGCGGAAGCAATAAATCAAGCATCAAAGATAAAGGAATGCGGAAAATAGGGCTAAGAAAAAAGGTTGCATAATATCAGGGTCAAAAGACAAGAGTTAGACTCATATCATAGATACTTAACATGCCCAACAAATACCTCTAATATATAAATAAGAGCGAGGGCCAAGACAAAGTAACCGAGCTCATCCTCATAGTCAAAATAAATAATAAAGATAAATGTCTCGATACATAATAGAAGAAATATAGACTAGTCCTCGAATTGGAGGACTTACCAACTAGCTTGAATAGCACCAAACTAGCCATGTGAAGAAGATATAGGCAAGAGTATGTATTAGTACATTAAAATGTACTAAGTATGTAGGATACAATGCAACAAGGGATAGGCATTATAATAAAAATACATAACAATAGGAAATAGGTGTAATATAACAATATGGCATGTATGATTAATGCATAAGTGAAACATGCTTAAGTAACTCATGCTCATGTAGAATATCATATGTGTAGAAGAGACCAAGCTAGCTATTCAAGGTATAAACCCCTTGGTGGTTGTGTGGTATAACCCCTCACATGGTTCATGGTAATCACACCTTACCAATAAGGTGACGAAGTATAAATCCTTAGCATTATTAATGAGTATAAACCCCCAACATGGTTACTTGACTCTTGTCCCCCTGGATCGGGTATGGTCTAATGCAATGCTTTATATAGAGTGTATCGTATATATAAGCTTATTTCATCATCAAATAGTCCTTCATATCATATCTCATGCTTTGGACCTTAACTTTTCAAGAAACCACATCCGGACATTTTATCTAACACTTAGAGAGTGTGAAGTGGTAGTATAAAACTATGCAAATTAGAGATGAAATCATGCAAGAAATCCCATTGTAAAACTATCAATCAACACCTTGCATGACCCTCAAGACAAATAAATCAAAACCTCTACATACCTTAGCTTTGGAGAACCCTTGAAAGAGATTGGAGATGGAGACTTAAAGCTTGAAGAAGATCCTTAAAGGAGAACCTTAGCTTGGAGTGAGGGTTTGAGACTTGAATCTTGAGAGAAATATAAGACTAAGGGTTTGAGTGAGTATTGTGGCTAAGTATAGGTAAAAGAACGTATGGGAACATTTAAGTCTTGGACCGAGCACAAAAAAACAAACTTAGAAATATGCACTGGCGCATCGCAGAAGTGGTGCGCCTTACACACTGTTTTAGCTTTCTTGAAAATTCATAATTCAATTCTGTTGCTCAAAAATCGAGGTTAGACCCTTGTCCCCCTAATTTTGATCCCCTGAACAAGAATTCGAAGTTGGATTTTTGAAATAACAAATTGATTGTGAGATTTATGGAAATTAAAATTTCAGACATTCCGAGACACATTTTTGGGCACTTTTCGTCGTTTACATTCCCCTTAGGACAAAACCTCCACCTTGCCCTTTTTACCAAAGCCTTCAATTCTAACAAGGAGGGATCAAGATCTTGCTTTTCTTTCACCTCATCAACCAAGGAAGTCCTAGAACAATCAAAAACCACAATACCCCTATTACCAACCTCTTCCAACCTAACTCCCAATCTAGCCAATCGATGCAACTCCCTAGCCATCTCCTTATCACCACCATCAATATATGCTAGGATACCTATACACACCCTACTCAATACATCCACCATGATATTTGCCTTACTGAGATGATAATACACACTTATATCATAGTCCTTAAGAAGTTCTAGCCATCTTCTTTTCCTCAAATTGAGATCCTTTTAAGTGAAGCCATATTGAAGGCTCTTATGATTAGTGAACACATCAACATACACCCCGTAAAAGTAATGACGCCAACCTTTAATGCAAACACAATGACGGCTAACTTAAGATCATGGGTAGGGTAGTTCGTTTCATGCACTTTGAGTTATCTAGAAGCATAGGGTATGAACTTATCATTTTGCATCAACACACAACCCAAAACAACTGGGGAAGCATAACAATGCATAACAAATCCCTCAAGCCCATCCGATAGTGACAACATAGGAGCGGACACAAGTTTATCTTTCAATGTTTGGAAGCTCCTCTCACATTCATCGGTCCACACAAACTTAACCTTCTTTTAAGTCAATTTTGTCATAGGGGAAGCAATAGAAGAGAACCCATTCATAAACCTCTCGCTAAGCCCTAGAAACTCCTAATATTTGACGGGATCAATGTTCTATGCCAATTACTAATCACATAGGTCTTCTTAGGATCCACCTTAATACCATCCCCCGACACCACATGTCCTACGAAGGCAACCTCCCTCAACCAAAATTCACACCTTTCATATTCAGCATACAATTTCTCCTCCCTCAATCTATGCAACACAACCCTCAAATGAGCTCTATGCTCTTTCTCACCATGAGAATAGATCAAAATATCATTAACGAATACCACAACAAAAGAATCAAGGTAGGGTTTGAAGACCCTATTCATTAGGTCCATAAAGATGGCCGGTGGATTGGTCAACCCAAAAGACATCACTACAAATTCATAATGCCCATATCTAGTCCGGAAGACCGTCTTGGGAATATCATATTCCCTCACTTTCTCTTGATGATACCCAGACTGAAGATCAATTTTAGAGAAATGGCTAGCCCCTTGCAATTGATCAAACAAATCATCAATCCTTGGAAGAGGATACCTATTCTTGATGGTGACCCTATTAAGTTGCTAGTAGTCTAAAATCAGGGTTAGACTAATTTCTTACTCAATTTGACCCCCTAAACAAGAATATGAAGTCAAAGTTTTGATATTGCGGTACAAATTTTGAGATATATGAAAATTATGATTCCGGACACTTTCGAGGTATGTTTCGGGCACTTTTTGGTGTCGTTTCAATATCTCCCCCTTGGGAACATTCTTCCCAGAATGTCAAAGAAACGTATATGAGAGATGAAAAAATAACAATTTCAACCCACATAAGGATGAAATAATGCACTTAAACATCATTTTAAAAATCTCAACATAAGTGTAAAATCATCATGAACTTGTCAATTTAAACATGAACGTATGCAATGACATGGGGGCTGAACTTAAGACTTGAGATCGTATAAAGAATTTAGATCATTAACTTAGGGTTGAGCAAAGTGGAAAAGATAAGGATATCTCTTTCGCATATTCGCTTCGGCCTCCCAAGTAGCACTACCGACTTGTTGGTTCCTCCAAAGGACCTTAACGGAAGCAACATCCTTGTTTTTTAACCTCTTAACTTTTCTATCAAAGATCTCTACTGGAACCTCTTCATATGAAAAGTTGCCTTCCAATACCCCACAACATCAAGAGGTACAATGATATTAGGATCACCTACACACTTACTCAACATAGACACTTAAAAGACCAGATAAACCAATTCTATTTCACTAGGCAAATCCAACTCGTAGGCCACCTAACCAACCTTTCTCATCACCCTATAAGGACTCACATATCTAGGGCCTTCTTACCAAAAGGGACTACACCCTTCATGGGTGACACCTTCAAATAAACCCAATCAGTAATTTTGAATTCAAGATCCCTTCTCCTCACATCGGCATAAAACTTTTGGTACCTTTGGGCTGTTTTCAACCATTCTCTAATCGTCCTTACCTTCTCAAGAGTCTCCATAACCAGATTTAGTCCTAACAAAGACATCTCTCCAACCTCAAACCACCCAACTGGTGATCTACATCATCTACCATAGAGAGCTTTAAAAGGAGCCATACCGATGCTAGAAGGATAGCTATTGATGTATGCAAACTCAATCAACAGAAGATGATCATCCCAACTACCCTTAAGCTCCAATACATAAGCCCTAAGCATGTCCTCAAGTGTTTGGATAGTCCTTTTGTCTTGGCTATCCGTTTGAGGGTGAAAGGCCATACTAAGCTTTACCTTTGTTCCAAGACCTCTTTGGAAGGACCTCCAAAATTGTGAAGTAAGTTGTGCACCACGATCCGATATGATGGCTAAAGAAACACCACGAAACCTCACCAAGTCATGAACGTACAACCTAGCATAATCTTTAGACCCATATATAGTCATAACCAGTAGAAAGTGAGCTGATTTTGTTATCCTATCAACCACAACTCATATAGAATCAAAACCCTTCCTAATCTTGGGCAACCCAACTACAAAGTCCATATTCATCTCTTCCCACTTCCAAGTAGAAATCTCTATGTCTTGGGTTAGGCCACCTGGACTTTGATGTTCAACTTTGACTTATGGCAACTATGGCAACCAGACACAAATTTTGCAATGTCTTTCTTCATGCCTCCCCACCAATATACCTCTCTCAAATCTCTATACATCTTAGTAGACCCGGATTGAATAGAATAAGAAGAACCATGAGCCTCATCAAGAATCTTTTCCTTTAAGCTATCAACACAAGGCACACACAACTTACCTTGGTACCTAAGTGCACAATCTCATCCTTGGGAGAAAACCTCCACCGTCCTATCTTTCACCAAGGCCTTTAATTCAAAAAAGGCAGGGCCAAGATCTTGCTCAGGTTTTAATTCCTCAACCAATGAAGATTTAGAACCATTAACAATAGCAATACCCCCATTATCAACTCCTTCCAACCTAACCCCCAGTCTAGCCAACCAATGGACCTCCCTAGCCACCCCTATGCCACTATCATCAACATGATCTAGGCTACCCATGGACACCCAACTCAAAGCATCCACCATAATATTAGCCCTATGGGGATGATAATGCACACTCATGTCATAGTCCCTAAGAAGTTCTAGCCACCTTCTTGGTCTCAAGTTGAGATCTTTTTGAGTGAAGACATATTGGAGGCTCTTATGATCGGTGAACACATCAACATGCACCCTATACAAATAGTGACACCACATCAACATGCACCCCAAGAAAATAAAATGGTGGCTAACTCAAGATCATGGGTATGGTAGTTCTTTTCATACACTTTGAGTTGTCTAGAAGCATAGGCTATGACCTTACTATTTTGCATCAACACACAACCCAAACCAACCTGGGAAGCATCACAATACATAAAGAATCCCTCTTGCCCTTACGATAGTGACAATATAGAAGCAGATACAAGCTTATCTTTCAATGTTTGGAAAATCTTTTCACACTCATCGGACCACACAAATTTAGCTTTCTTTTGAGTCAACTTTGTCATAGGAGAAATAATAGAAGAGAACCCATCCAAAAATCTTTGATAGTGACCCGCTAAACCTAAGAAGCTCCTAATATCCAATGTGGTCAATGGTCTAGGCCAATTTCTAATCACATTTGTCTTTTTAGGATACACCTTAATACTATCCCCCAACACCATGTGACCTAGGAAGCCTCCCTCACCTTCGCTGCATGATACTCGAACCGAATATCAATCTTAGAGAAGTTGCTAGTTACTTGTAATTGGTCAAACAAATCATCAATCCTTAGAAGAGGATACCTATTCTTGATGGTGACCTTATTGAGTTGCCGGTAGCCAATACATATTCTAAGAGATCCATCCTTCTTCTTCACAAACAACATTGGTACACGCCAAGGTGATTGGCTAGGCCTAATAAACCCTTCTCCAACAAGTCCCTTAAATGTTCCTTCAACTCCTTTAACTCTGCCAGGGTCATATAGTAAGGTGGAATAGAAATGGGTTGAGTATTGGGGAGGAGGTCTATACTAAAATTTATTTCCCTTTCGGGAGGAACATCGAGAAGGTCATTTGGAAAGAAATCAAGAAACTCATTTACAATCGGGACCGACTCTATGAGAAGGACTTTGGACTCCGCATCCCTTACCCTCACAAGATGATAAAGACACCCCTTAAAGATCAACTTACAAGCTTTAATGCAAGAGATGAACCTACCCTTAACCACCACATCATGACTCTCCTATTCAAGGACGAATTCATTTGAAAATTAAAATTTGACCCTACGGGTTCTACAATCGATAGAGGCATAGATGCATGCAACCAATCTATTCAAAGAATGATATCAAAATCAACTATGTCCAACTCAACAAGATCCCTAGGCAATATTTTATGTAAGATACAAGTGAGACAATTTCTGTAGATCTTTCTAGCAACAATAAATGCACCAATAGGGGTAGATACCTCATATGACTCATGCAACAATTCGGGCTTAACATGGAAGTTTTGGTAAACAAAAGGGGTAACAAAAGAGAAAATTACACCCAAATCAATCAATGCATACACATCAAAATCAAAGTTTTTGAACATACCGATAACAACATCAGGCACCTCATAAACCCCTTGCCTTCCATGCAAATCATAAAAGCAGTTGTGCCTTAGGGCACCATCTTGTTGGCCATCTCTCCCAAAAGGAACCACATTAGCACTTTCTGGACAAACTTCCTTACCCTTGTTGCGATCACGAGGGCCACTAACCTTTTTGTGACCCACTTCTCTACAACCATAACATGCATTAGTGTCCTTCAAGCATGAACCCTTATGACCCTCACTGCATTTTGGGTACACATAAATAGGAATCACAACACAAACACCTTGGGTCCTCAGGAAGTCATTGGCAAATCCCCTATTAGAAGTATGAGAAAACCCTTGGACTTGATGGAACCGACAACCCCTTCGGCTTTGGAACTTTCCCTCAAAATGGGTTCTCTTGGCCTCATGACTCCTCCTTTTCCTCAACGTTTCCTCCTCCATTTGTTTGGCATAGGTCATCAAATGGGACAAGTCCATGTCACTGATCAACATGGTGGACCGACACTCCTCACTCACCAAGTCAAAAATATCCATCACAAATTAGTTCATCCTAGACCTTGAGTCGGCCATCAAATGTGGAGCATATTTTGAAAGCTGGTTGAACTTGAGGGCATACTCTATCATACTCATAGACCCTTGTCTAAAATTCATAAATTTCACTAATCTGTCTTCCTTAAGCTTAAGAGGGAAGAATCGATTAAGGAAAGCCACCTTGAACTCTTTCCAGGGCACCATATAGTTAACTCCTTTCTCTTCCTTCCATTGATTGTACCATATTTGTACTACCCCTTTGAGTTGGTAGGCCACCAACCCCGCCTTATCCTCCTACCTCACGCTCATGATAGCTAAAATCTTATAAACCTCATCATTGAAATCTTGAGGGTCCTCACTCACTTTTGACCCAAGGGGGGATTCATCCTCAAGAAATATCTCACTCGAGAAGCTGGTGTAGGAGCATGAGGGGATTCAACCCCTTGGTTGTCTTGATTAGCTACAACTTGTGCAAGAAAAGTGAGAGCATCCCAAAGCTCTCCATTAGCTGGTTGCTCCTCAGGTGTGCCGGCTCTTCTTCCTCTACTGTTAGGCATGATCTAGCATAGCAAAGGACAATCGTTAGGGGGGAAAAACCTTACCTCAACTTCTATAGAATGACATAGAGTAAGAAGAAGGGAAACATTTCCTAAATGCCTCAAAGCCCCTTGCTAATAATTATGGTGCACAAAACAACCATGACCAAGACTCTAATCGACGTAGTGTGTTGAATTTCGAGGATCTAACAACCTAGTGCTATAATACCAAGTTTGTCACGACCCAAACCTAGGGCCTAGACTTGACACGATACATGGGGAACCTGAAGGGACCCCAAACAAGCCTCTTAACATATCATTACACATCTTTGGTCGCAGAAGCAATAGAATACAACAACTATAGAGCAAAAATAGGGAAAACAGGGCTAAGGGACAACTTCCATATCATAAACATCAAGAGTAAAGAGAGAGTCAAAGCTCATAGCATAATACAAAATATATCCAACAACACCTCTAGGACTTAGATACTTAGCGGCGGCCAAGACAAGCTACCGGGTTCACCCTCATAGTCAACATATACATAAAATGAGATAGTCTTGAAACATAGTAGGGGATCATAACTATCGTCTTCGAAATAGAGGACTCACCAAAGCGCTTGAGAGAATAGTACTAGCCACATGGAGGAGGATGATCAAGTAGGGCTCGGGTTCCTACAAGGTGATATAATGTAGGCATAGAGTATGTGTTAGTTCCTTTGAATGAACGAAGTATGTAGGATAAACTGCAACATGAGAAAAGTAACATAATCAAAATTTATAAGCATAAGCAATGATTAACATATAATAATATGTCATGCATGTGAGATGTTATGTAGTACATCATGCTTATATAGGACAAAGTACATGTGCAAGAAGAGACCACTATCATATTGGTTGATCATCGCACCCTACCATCCTTGGTGATTGAGGTACAAACCCTATCAATTGGTTAGTGGATCGTCACACCCTACCACCCTTGGTGATCGGAGCATAAACCCCTCGATAGGTTACAAAAGTACAAACCCCTTGATAGGTTTGTGGATCATCTCACCCTTTGGTGATCGATGTACAAACCCCCTAACATGGTTATAAAGGTATAAACCCCCCGACATGGTTGGTGGCTAATCGCAGGGTGACCGAGGTACAAATCTCCCGACATAGTTATTAAGGTACAAACCCCTCGATATGGTTATCAAGGTACAAACCCCCCAACATGGTTACTCGGCGCACAACCCTCGAGTAGTGTATGGTCACATTCCAGCACTATATAGGAGAAAACCATATACATATATTTATTTCATCATCAGATAGTCTGACATGCATTGGACCTTTAATTCCTCAAGAAATCACAATCCAGACATTTTATCAAACACTTGGCGGGTGTGTAGTGCTAGTGTAAAATCATACAATGCAAGAGCAAAATCATTCTATAAAATTCAATGTAAAACCATTAATAGATACTTGGTAACACCCTTAAGCAATATACATCAAAACCCTTTATCAAATCTCATAATAGATCTTGGTTTCATAGCTTATAACATGCTAAAATAGTCACAATTTCATAAACCCCAACATAGTGTGCAGTGAAATTGATAATAATTAAGATCCATGAGTAAATCAACTTTAAATCATGCAACTCTAGGTAAAAGGAAGCTTGGGAATCATGGGTGAAAGGAACAAATGAAAGAAACATACATACCTTGACTTTAGAGAATCCTTGAAGAAGATTGGAGATGGAGACTTGAAGCTTGAATGAGACCCTTAGAATCCAGATGAGTTTGAGGCTGAAATTTAGGAGATGAAATATTGTCTAAGTGTTTTGGAGTGTTTTTGGGAATGTCTTGAATGATATGAGGGTGAAATAAAGCTAAGTATAGGAATTTTCACCAATGCGAACACTTAGGCCCAAGACCCAAAGTCTTGGACCAAGATAGAAAAATTGGGCAAAATTGGTACTGAGGCGCGCCCTTGGCGCCTCACGCCAGGGGCGCGAAAATCTTTCTGGAATTCAATTTTTGGGAAATTGAAATTGTGATTTCTTTGCTCTAAAATTAGGGTTAGATCCATTCCCCACTCAATATGACCCCTTGAACAAGAACATGAAGTTGAATTTTTGCTATCGCACATGGATTTTGAGATATATGGAAATTACGATTCTGGGCACTTTCGAGGCACATTTTGGGCACTTTTTTAGGTCATTTCAATATCTCCCCCTTGGGAATATTCATCCTCGAATGTCAATAAAACGTATATGAGAGATGTCAATATGAAAATTTCAACCCATATAAGGATACAATAATGCACTTAAACATTATTTCAAAAATCTCAACATAAGTGTATAATCATCATGAACTTGTCAATTTAAACATGAATGCATGCAATGACATAAGGGCTGAACTTAAGACTTGAGATTGTTTAAAGGATTTACATCATTACCTTAGGCTTGAGTGGAGTGGAAAAGATAAGGGTATTGCTTTTGAATATCCATTTCGGCCTCCTAAGTAGCACTTTTGACTTGTTGGTTCCTACAAAGGACCTTAACGGAAGCAACATCCTTGTTTCTCAACCTCTTCAGTTTCCTATCCAAGATCACTACTGGAACCTATTCATATGAAAAGTTATCTTCCACTACCCCCACAGCATCAAGAGGCACAATGGCATTAGGATCACCCACACACTTCCTCAACATAGACACATGAAAGT